>DWQT01003809.1:0-11984 GCA_018244895.1 Myscelus amystis hages | reverse complement strand
ATACACAAAACCGTCTGTTCGGTACCCAATATTGCACATTTTTATATCAAAATTTTTAATATACCGGAGGTTTACATCGGCTTTGGTGCAATGTGGACCGAGAGAAAAAAAGCCGGAGGAAAAAAAACTCTCGGCACTCTTTAGAACCATCGTTTTTAAGTTTTATTTAATAGGGCTATAATCATTTTACATTTGTTCTTCTAAGTATTCGGCTATACATTAGTAGGCTTTTTTAGTTAAGTAAATAATTTAACTCCTTTTTAAAATCCCCGTAGTTTGCCCGGTAATGCTCCCAATAAATTATAAAGATTTCTTTTATTTAAACAACTGAAAACAGATTTTTATTATCATTATATGCAGAGTGTAGTAGAAAGTAGAAGCAGCATTGTCAAGAACATTATTTTCCATACAGAACAAGTTGTTCGTTCTCTAATCAAAATGGTGATTTTTTATTGGTGCACTGCTGGAACCGGGTGGGTCTCTTTACACAGTGAAAGGCGTTTGAAGCCTAGTAGTATGTGATGTATAAATCTCATCTTAAGACACATGTATATTTTCTTTGAGAAAATTTTGAATAAAACTCCTAATAACAGTATAGTTCCATCGACCTTCTCCGTCATAGTGACCTCGGACGAACGCGAAGACAAAACTGTAAGTTAACGACTTATTGTCAACTACATACGTATAAGAAAATTTAATAAAAAAATCTAATTAAATAAACATTATTAATGCTTGAGTAAATCATTCCTTAAAAAAACGTAAATCAGAAAGTAAAATAGCTGTAACATGTTTTTTATTAAACGATAATAGCCACTGAACGAGGTAACAGCTTTGATGATGGTACGAGTAGAAATGACGAAAGAGTTGGTTAGGACGTAGCCGGTAGAAATCATTTTATACCTCATGAATTTTATACAGCTGAGTTTTACATTTTTATGAAAATGTACTTCACTGTTGAATTTTGGCATTATATGGTGTGGCGAGGTGGTATGGTTTAGCTCCATTGCGGATGCGGTAATTAAATACTTTTATTTTGTCAATGTCAGGCATCTAAAAAGATTTTTAAGATAAAGCATTTTCAAACATTGTTCTATCTATGACGTAGGTGTAAAGTAATAGATCAATTGATTGAAAATCTTGAGAGCCCAAAAATATTAGACGAGGAAGCGACGACAATTTATTAATATTTGATAATATATAAATACATAGTTTGTATTGACAGCACCGAAGAAGGCGCCGAAGCTGCGCTGAAAAAAGGAAGATTAATAAAAATATTTTTTCGGAGTTACTTATACGGCTTTTCTTAACAAAGACTACAGTAATATTATGAAACCACAAAGAACGTTAATGATACTGACACGAAACTCTGTTTACACAAAGCCAAGTGTCAGGTCACAACATAACAACAGTGAAACATTATCCTGTTGCTTTAAGTGGTTATACCAAGGAAAATGCTTCAGGCTATTATATGTAATAATGATTGCTTAACGCTCAACGCCTCATATATAGTGATACCTTCTGTAATAGGCGGTATGGATACACGTCGTGCAGATGAGTTCCTTACCCTTAAACGTACATATCCCATGAATCATCTCTTAAGACTTCACCTGTGTGGAGTTAATGGCGATTCGACATTCCGACACGATTAGATTACAGTCGTTAAATTTGCTCTGTCGTTTGTTTGTCATTTAAAGGAGATAAAATTTTTGGGACAAAGTGTTAAGTTATTAGAATTGTTTTCACGATAACAGTATTCTTTATTCCGTCTTCAACATAGCAGAAGCGATTTCTTTTCATAGCGGTGAAAACATCAAATTCGTCGCGAATCATCCAATCGTATTTTTCTTGAGAGCAAATAACGATATTATTCTCTGTTAATGGAGTCTCTCAAGGATTTTAAATATTTACGATCTATCTAAAACGCCGTTCGCTAATAAAATGTTTGTTGTCACAAATACATTTTTATACAAGCTGTTGTAATGTACGTAGAATTTCTTATCAATGCGTCTTACTTGTTATGAAAAAAACGTTACTAAATCAAATAGGATTTTATCAAGGTAGCAAAAGTAAACAATGTAAACTTATTTGAGGAGACCTAATATCAATTCTTCATATAAAATATATTAAGATTTCCATATTAATACATTAAGCTATGAAACTATAGCAACTTCCTCGGTATTATCTCTTTAATTGCTTTAACCGTCGTCATTCATTCGCAGCAATCGGATATTCTTGGAAACTTCGACCATTCCGCAAATAAGCGATCTCATCTCGTTATACTATCTGTTATGAAACTGTAACAGAAGTCTGAGGACAAGACTGATTATAATATTTCCCACAAATATTTTAAAACTCTTAAAAGCATGGTATTCTCCAGAACAAAGATAACTGCTGCTGGTAAATTCAAATTAGTTATGAGAATTTGTCAGCAAGAACAATCATTTGACCTTTTAATTTATTTTTATTAACGTTTCGTCGATGTTTATGTGACGTAAGTGTAAACAAATCTTGAGATATCGGTAAAGGTAATTCCCGTTATCGTCTTAAGTAACAAACACACGACATATTACTAGTATGTTACCAGAATACCATATTCGTAGAACTGAGGTAATTTCTGCGGTAATGGAACGGTGCGGGATAATAAAGAGTTTTCTCTTACTGTATTTACAAAAGAGCATCACACTTGAATTGGTATACTAGTATTATATATGTATGGAGTTATTGAGATTTAAGTTTGCACTTCACAAACAGTATTCTCAGAGAGTGCAGCGAAACACACCTACAATACTAACTACATATTGGTGAGGTGACGTCAGATTTACAAACAGAGGAAACAAGTACACCATACACTTAAATAAGATAAATGAAACGACCTTAATAACATTATCGCCGAACAAAAGAGAATATTATACTTTTCGACTTAATACATATAATTACTTTTATTAAGATTAATTAGGAAAATGCGACCGCGACCATAAATGTCCAGTCATTAGGCCCTATTTTTTGTTATTTTCAAATAATCCTTCCAATTTTAAAACTATTCGAAACAAAATCAGAATATTTGAGAAATAATCGTCTGTTGAGTTTCATGGAAGTAAGTCCTCTTGTTAGATGAACAAAAAGCTGCACGTGTCAGAGATATTACGTTATTTTTAACGAATAATGCCTGTAACACTGGCCTTAATATTTACGAGTATATAAAGAATTAATAATACTCAACGATGCGTATTATTTAATGCTTTTGGTATAAGCTATTTTATATTTGATAAAGCGAATTTACAGAAAAAAATCACATTTGGTGCTAGAATCGGATACGTCCACATGTTACATGCAACGATCTAGAAAAATATGGCTAAAGTATCAAAATATTCCAAAGTTATTGTAGTAGTTGAATAGCCAAATAGTGCCAAGTGATAATTCTTTCCTTGATGCATTCTGTGAACATCGCGAGAACTGAGCATTTGTTTATTCAAAAAAGATATGTATCGGTACATACAGTCTATAGAATTATTTATTTAAGAGATCACCTTTAGAAAACCGGTTTAGTGTGAAGCCGGCATCGGACGAAACGCGACACGATGAAGCAACTTTATTTTATTCGTAAGTTTCTTTATTTAATAATATTATATTTTTATTTCAGACAGAATTCTTTAATTTACTAGCACTTTGAAATAGGATCGAAATGAACACAAATTGTGCTTATTCACGTATTATTTCTTCAATATCGTTCATTACTTTTGACTTAACAAAGTGTAACAATAACCGATAAAATTTTGGACTCGGAGAAAAGGACTTAGTCTTATGATGCAGTGATTTAATATAGAACATATATTATACTACGTATTTGTGCATACAAATATGCATGTTTTATACTAAAAATATGTTTTAAATAATCTATTCTAAAATTTAGTTTGAAGACAATATACGTACCATATAGGTACACCTTATATGTATATAAATATAAGCTTATTCAGTTTCGATTTAGAACGTGATCTCATGGGCATTATAAACCAACTAACTTTGTATTAATCGGCTACAAAACATAAATCTCATTGACATTTTATGTTATAAATACATGACGGATCTCTTGGCAAACAGGCGAATTAAAGTAATGACTTTATTCAATGATTAATTTTATATAAATTAATAAATATGCTTTAATTAAGAAATACAATAATTTTCTATTATTTATGGTTATCTCCCACAAAATGAACTTTCTTATTTATAGTCGATTTTTTCATATCCATATATCTACACACTGTGATTACTCGAATTCCATTAGGGTGATATATTGAGACCTGCGTTATCTTACAGCGTTACCAGTTCTTTGATCATAAGTTATTGATAATAGGGTATGTAATAACCATACAATAGACCAATTCAACGTTATATTACGTCACCTCAAAACAAGAAACTATTGCATACTCGTAAGTGTAATCATAATAATTATTGTCTGCGGCATACTGAACGTATTATTAAGAATTGTTATTATTATTATTTAATGACGATATTGTTTTACAACTAAACCCAATGTCTGATTAGATTTATTGCATCATACCGAAACAGGTATAAAAGTACTACGAGTATACCAGCAATAACATAATTATTCTCTGAATGTTGTAGAACTATTCGTCCTAAGTTTCACTGCATAGGTATGTTCGGTCGACCATGTCTGGGAATAAACAGCAATTAAACTTTTGCTTTTGCTTTTGGGCGATGTGATAGACAAGCCCACAAATACTTTGTATCTGACCGCACACGTGCCAATACATTTGTGATTGATATCAAATAAAGACACCTTGAAACTCACCTACAGTTTAAAACTTTAACGTAAAAAGGTCTCTGACAACATAAAGGTCAACTTTCTTTGACTAGAAGTTCTTCATATAGGTACTAATAGGAGTAACACGTAACCTTGACATTACGATAACATTTGATATTTAATCTTATTTTTAGTCAATATGTTTTTGTTCAAGTCGTAAGTGTTTTGTTTCACCGTTATTACTACACATATACCTACATTAAACATTATGTACATGTTTAATTACTTATTGAATTTTCTTTCGTTTCCAGTTTTCGTATTCGCCATTGCCGTGGCGGATGACAGAAACCTAGAAGATCTGCTTCATAAGGGGAGCAATCAGTTCTCGGCAAACATGTTTTCTGTAAGTTAAATGATTTATGTCATTAATAGAAACATATGTATCCCATAAGTCTTATATACATACTATGGTGTATAAATTTTTGTAACACTAATACTATTTAACACACAACGAAAACAACGAAAATTTAATTTAATTTAATTTTAAGACCCCTTTATCATTTCTCACAAAATGAAGAGAAATCGAGGTGAGACTGAGCGTGAATATACATAAATACTAATAATATATACTTACTCCTAAAAATTATCCTATTACATCTTATACTGAAAACAAACGAACACTATTAACATATAACGAGTATTGTTCACAGTGATGAATGGTGACCTCAATTTTATAATCAGCACGATTTCAACTATTTGAATGTAAACCCATAACAACGCCACATTTCCGAATATCTATAATGTTGTAACATTTTATCACCAGGAGGTGGCGAAGGAAAATCGCGGAAAAAGCGTAGTTCTATCTGCGTTCTCTGTTATGACACCGATTGCTCAACTGGCTCTCGCTTCAGTGGGACCGTCGCACGATGAACTCCTTAATTCCATCGGATTACCAAATGATACCGTCGTAAGTAAACTTTGAGCCAACGACGACTACGCTATTGTTTGTATATTCTATAATACCATTTACAACAATTAACGAATTAGCTATTAAAGCGGGAAAAGTTATTTGAAGTCAAATAAATTGCAAAAAGAGTCACTATCTGCCTCCGCCACCAATGCAGCAGGACGTCATGTTTAAATCATGCCCTATTAAATATAATGATCTAACATGCTCTGTACAATTAATTCTTTCCTATTTTTAGACGAAATCTGTATTTTCACTAGTGGATAGAAAATTGAAATCCATACAAGGGGTTGAGTTGAAAACGGCAAACAAAGTGTACATTCCGATCAGTTATGAATTGAATCCTGAATTCGCTGCCGTGTCACGGGACGTCTTCCACTCCGAGGTTCAAGAAGTGGACTTCTTAAAAAGTAAAGCAACTGCCAAAAAAATTAATGATTGGGTAAGTCTTAATCTTAGAGTGTAACAATTAAGGTGCATACGGAAAGAGCTATCGTACGAAATTGTAAATAAAACATAAATAAATACGTATACGTAATACCTGTTTTACAATGAAACGTAAGTTCTCTTTAATCCGATTCTAGGTGTGTTAGAGCTGAACAACATATTTATGTAAATTCATTTTACATGTTGATAGACATAATAAGTGTTGTTAAATGTACTAGAATCTTTTGCTGATTTTTTTGTTTTCTTTACATCATTAATAAGAAACCAAATTCACTATACTACCGCCATTGTGTTTAAGGAAGAATAACGTTTTCTTTTATTTTATGTTTGTGTAGGTAGAGGATCAAACCAACCACCGTATAAAGGATTTGGTCGATCCTTCAACCTTAGGCCCTGACACTCGAGCTGTTCTTGTCAACGCATTGTATTTTAAGGTTTGTTTTTATCTGTATCTTTATAATTAAATACGGGAATAACTCTATTTATCTTTTACGGCTTATTGTTGACGGCGCTAAAGCAATTTTCTTGAAACTGGGTATAAATAGAATTGAAATAAAATACTTTTTGCTAAACAACCCTTAAAAGAAAGTAAGGGGCAAAAGATATATTTTCATTACTAACCCTTTCTATCCACTACCCTCGTGTATCCTTAGAATAAGAAACCTTAAGTCCACAGGTGACTACAGTGGCCATATGACAGACTGAACGCTCCTAACAGAACTTTATTTCAAAATTAGGCCTTGATACACAGCTATACTACAGGTATACGCTTGATACATAAACCATACAGCGCTCCTACCTTCATAAAACCAAATGGAACCGTAGACTCCAGGCTAAAAGACTTTAATCTAAGCCATTAACTACTGCTTTCTGGAAAAGCAATGTATGATAATTTTTTAAGTTACCGCGCCAATGAAGTTGCGGCTAAAAACTAATTTCATTACGTTTTAATTCTGTAACTACTTAACTAAAGTTCAAGAATGTCTTGCTACTGGCGATATTGTTTCATCCTTTTCATGGTCCACTGCAGGACCGAGTCTCCTCTCATAATGAGAGGGATTTAGGCCATAGTCTACCACGCGGGCCAAGTGCGGATTGGTAGATTTCACACACCTCAAAAAATATTATACACTTTAGAATATCTCTAAGGTGTGCAGGTTTCCTGACAATGTTTCCCTTCACCGTTTTAGCGAGTGATATTTAAATTTCAGTAATAAGTTAGGATCGAACCCAGACCCCCCGGAGTGAAAGTCATTCTGTTAATGTGTGAATGTTCCATATCAATACCATTTTTCTTTTCATAGGGTGCCTGGGTAACGCCTTTCGAAAAAACTCGTACTAGGGATAGTGACTTTCACGTTACTAAAGAGAAGACGGTAAAAGTGCCTATGATGCATAGTAAAACAAACTACAAATACGTAGAAAGCCACGTATTAAAGTCAAAGGTAAGATACGTATAAGCCATATTATAAGGCAAACTTTTAATATTGCTGCGTGCTATTAAACATGTTAATCAGAGAATATTATAGATTTTAGAAATGCCGTACATCGGGGAAACGTCATCGATGCTGATAGTACTACCTGATGCGGTGGACGGTATCGAAGCTTTGCTAGAGAAACTGAAGGATCTATCGCTACTGGATAACGAAACCAAAAATTTGGTTAAAGAAGAAGTTGATGTTTCAATACCTAAATTTAAAATCGAAACAACCACTGATCTCAAAAAAGTTTTGACCAAAGTAAAGATATTTTAATGAGACCTAGGTAAGAATATTTTCAATTTTACATATATTTTACACAATCGCCATTATTTTATAACAGATGAATGTCAAAAAGCTGTTCATCTCTGGACAAGCCAAATTAGATAAACTATTAAAAAATACAGAAGACTTGTACGTATCTGACGCTATTCAGAAAGCATTCATAGAAGTTAATGAAGAGGGCGCCGAAGCAGCCGCAGCGAATGGTGAGTACAAAGTGTAAAAAAAGTTTAATCATCAGTATTGCTTCAATGTTGTCCATTAACTCTTTATTGCGCGCATTCGTAAAACCAAATAACTACACAAAAGGCGAATGTTACTCCTAGTGGCTTCTTGCAGCCAACCCTGTTCATGTTAAGTTATTTTCCTCAAAACGAATTTCGTATAAATTTCTTAAGGATTTGTTAAATTAAAAAGTTTTATATCTTTCTTTCAGCATTTGTTAAAATAATGCGAACTCTAAAAATCAATCTCAGGAAATATCAATTCGTGGCCGATCATCCGTTCTTATTCTTTCTGAAAGAGAATAACAACATTCTATTTAGCGGAATGTACCATGCCTAGAGGAACATGTCTTTGTAATTTCTTGAAAAGTTGAAACTTGATCAATAAATGTTTTAATAAACTCAATTTTTTTTCACTGAAATATTTTTGGATAGGTAGGCTTACGCCTTTACGACTCAGCGCACATCGATCTGAATAGGTTGTTAGTGCCTACAGCCATAGTCAGAATTTTCAATAAGTGAACTTGTGCCTACAATTTTCTTGTAAATGTAACGCTGACGAAAGATTTATTACTCGTAACTATGTAGCAACAACAGTCTATAGCAAACAGGTTTGCGTAAAAACATATCATGCATGATGATGATGCAGTTTGGTAACAAAAAACTTAGTGTTAGGAACCTCGAAACAAAAATGTAATTCACGAAAAGTGATCAATAAGTTCCAGAGCACTGTGATGTATGATGTAAGCAAACACGGAAATGAAGAATTAAGTGACTGTGATACCGATAAATTATTTCGAGGTGTACGTTGCAGCCCAGAATGTAAGAGCGACTCGTAAAGTTGTTCATTTTTATGCCGCGCCACACAGGTACCTAGAACTGAACGTGACCGAATCGTGTTTGAAAATGTCTCTACTCTAAGCCACACAAAGGTCGTATGTAAGTAGTGACGATTTTCCGCTTTACATTGTCCGGCACACCCATTCCCCAATTTGTGAAACCATAGCGCCGCGGAAACTAACTGATAGACCACGCTTTGTGCTCTAATGAACGCTGTCAGACGAACAAACGCCACACCACTGATTAATGCACGCCACCTTTCACCTCCTTGTTATCTTTACGACCATAGATATTGTTTACGCGAGCGACCAAGCAAATTGCCTCATCAAAGAAACTAATAATATTAAGGGTAAGTCTGATGAGTTACGTTAAATAAGTGATATACCTATATAAAACATTCAAGCATGATGAATTGATTGGACTTTATATAACAAAGCGATAATAATTTTTAAAAGCTAAGTTCCAAATAAAAGAGCTGGATAAAATTTGCACTAATTTAGAACTAATTACTAGTTATTGTAAATTAAATCGTGTATTACCAATCACACATGTTTGTTCTTTCATGTGGTGTGTTTGGACGTTTAGCTTATTTTCTTCTCTTCCAGCTCCGTTCTAAAATGGAAATGTTCCTTAATAACTAGACATAATTTTTAAAATACTTCAAACCTCCTACGAGTATAAAAAATTGATGGAAAATGTAGTCCTGCAAATACCATTTAATTTTGACAAAAATGGCGATCACTTACTTAATTACAAATTAAGTTAATTAAAGTGTCTTATATACCGAAAGGTTAATATAAAAATGGAGTTTTTAATTACAAGTATCATTGTCGAGGATTGCGGAGACGGCGCCACTGCCGAGAGAACAACTTCAATTAAGGAACAATATAGAGAATTCCCGGCTGCGTTTTCTTGTTCATCGCAGTCTGAAAAAGATGCAATTAGCTGGAAAAGTCCCTCATTTCATATTCTAACAAGACTAGCACCTATTATACATTATGCAATACGATCAACAAATTGTTCTAAGTAAGAATTTAAATAATTATTGTAGTTTGATGCAGGGACCCAAAATGTATCTTAGTCTCCGATGCCAAGAAATAGCAATCTTCTCGAGTTGACTTGAAGTTTATTCAAGTCCCTCTCCGTGTGGTCTCTCCAGCGCTACTTTGGCCGTCTGACAGGATGTTTTTTGTAAAAATTTGGAGATTAATTTTCGTGATAGATTTCATAATATCACGCATGCATGTGTTTATCCAATCAATTTATTATAAAGAAATTCTAAGTTTAGGTAACAATTTCTCCCAATCTGTTAATACCTTACACGGGAATTTAGGCCTTTAATTACAGAGTACGCGTACATTGCGAATTCGACTATAGCCCGTGCCTGCCCCATCGACTGTGTACAGCTAATTAATTCAATCCGATTGGTGAGATATGCAATTTGCACTAATTTATTATTATATTATGTATCCGTAACGAGGTAGTATTCCAGCTCATTTTAATTTACACTCGCTCGCGACCGTTATAGAAATGCTATCGGAAATGTTTTATTAAATTTATGCTACTATTTAAATATCCCTCTTTATTTTAATGCACATATTATAAAAGTATTATGGGTGGTTCGAACAGGTGCTGATTGGATATATATTAACCTCTGTTCGACGAATAATTTTCATTTTAATTTCGGAAAAACTGTTTAATATCTGATCTACATAACTTATTTATTGCTAGAAACAATAATAAAACGAATATCATTTCTTACAAAACTTAGATATGTGATGATACATATTATGTATATAGTGGAGTATGCCAAAGTTGATGACATTCGACTGATGGCAACGATATACATACATATACGTGTTTTATATTATAGCATATCTTTGCAAAATGTCTTACCTACTCAAGCTAATCTATAAGGGCAGCTCTCGTTATTTTACTACGAGATTTTATAGCATTTATAAACGAAAAATCTGTTATGCATTGATTTTAATTGACTTTATCAGAGTAACGCATTACATTTTCATTGGTAACATACAGATTCAAGGAAAATCAAATCAAACGACATTTGCAATACACAATTGCAATTGTGCATCACAAATTGAATAAAGCAAGATTTAGTTCGCTTGCTTACAAATTAAGGGTAAAATGTAATACATACCAACAAACGAACGAATCGCCGCTTAGTTCAGGGTTTGATGGATTAATCGACTCTCTAAGTCTATTACTCCTTATTTATCTCTACAACCCCTATTGAGTGATAAAATCAACTGCAATTCGGTATCAACTGATTTAAAAAAAAAATAATTTAATAATAAACAAGGAACACCTAAAATTACACACCTATACAAATTAATATGTTAAATGAAAAATATGGGGCAGTGTGGCTTTACGAGTAAGTATGTATTGCCCGTTTGCAAAATAGAGGGTTACTTAAAGGAATTTAAGAACCTAAGTAAAATGACTGTAATAGTAGATATTAAGTATTTAAAAATATAACGTTTTGTAGTTTTATTCTAGAACATGTTTTACTTCCTTAAATACTTGCCGTAATAATGGCCGTACGCCCTTATACGTTACGCCCTTCAAGATTACTCTATCGTTCATCTAAAGGAAAGCAATGCATTTATCATAGCAAAATGCGAAGGCAATTGTGAATTAGGAGTTCTGTTTCATCAGATTGTTATAACATTGAAGTGCACTAATAAGCTACGATTTTATGTGAAGAAATAGCCAATATTCGTTGTATTGTTTACACTGTTTACACCAGGAGTTTTACCTGTACATGTAAAAATACGTGTAATTTAAGAAAGCACACAAATCCAGCTACCTCTTCTACTTAAGTCATAAATTTAAGTTTTTGCCACGTATTACTAAGCGTGTAAACTCTTTACTTCGATATCCCAATGGCAGTGGCGTAGCTAGGGTATTTGCTGCATGGTGCAGCTTAAGACTTGATGCCCTTTAAAATGGTCAAAATAATTTCA
>DWQT01003808.1:0-11985 GCA_018244895.1 Myscelus amystis hages | reverse complement strand
TGTAACATTTTCAAAACTGTAGTATATTATAGAAGGCGAATAAAATTAAACATGTACATATAGTCTCAAGTATGAAGGGCTGTGAATTGATATTTCAATGTTTAATCATATTATGACTTTACTGAGTCTTGTGTTGTGGCTAATTATTGTGCCTGTATATACTACATATATTTGTATGCATTGTTATGCAGGTGGACAGTTCCAGGGGAAAAAAAAATCATTTCTATTGAACTATTTCAAGTTTTAACTAATTGTATGTAAAGACATATTTCTATATATATCCCCACTGTCCCAAGTGCATAATTAGAATAACAGTGTTGGTTAGTTCAATGTGGCTTTTTTTTGTGCTTTTTTAATAAAATAAAAATAAAAATTATCACTTACCTCCAGTTCCAACCCATTGGCCAAATAGATTTGTAAACAATGTGTAACATATGCCAAAGTAAGATGTCATAGATAAAAACATAGGTAAATACTTAACATTTAATAAAACAACTACATATACATACATATATCGATCAAAATAAATATATCTGGATATGGATAATGCTGGGAAAAGCCTCCTCACCGGGGCACAGCCAGTCTAAATTTCTAAAACGACACAAACTACGGTTAGGTTATTTTGAAAATTTGGCATATCTTACAGTATTGTTTAAAAGCGCATCGCCCAGATTATAGAAAACGTAACACATTCAGTGTTCCATTACTAAAAGTATACAAAAATTCGTAATTTCTATAGTCCCCATACTTCAGGACGGTAGGTGGCGCTGGGAGCGCAAAATGTATATCTACCCGCTTTGAGTTACATATTATCGTGTGTTTAAAATCGAAACTTGCATTTTGTTTGAAATCAATCATAAAGTCCTCCGTTCTTTGATAGAGATAGAGACACAATATTAGTCCTCCACAATATTATCTCGCTCGCGCACACGTTTCGTACCGTTAGCTATAACGCTGGGCGACGTGCTTGAAATGAATAAAAGAAAATTCATAAATACCTCGCGTCCAGCCACCAAAGGAAGCCAATAGCATATCTTCAAGGTCGAAGATAAATAGAAGGGAGAACTACTAGAAGATATCAAGAGGAGAAATGATTAAGAGATATCAAACGGGTGAACGAGAAATGATTATAAACGGTGCGAAATAATTGTATTTTTATAATGAATCACTCATTATCGACACTTAGCCCTTGAAATTATTATTATTTACTTCACTACGCATATTGTGCAAGGAAAGGTCAGACATAGTGGTACTAAAACTGGAAAATATTTCAAATGTGCTTCTATATTTAGAAATGGCACAAGCTCACACACAAACACACAGAAACCCACACACAACTTCACACAGAAACACACACACACACACGCAACTTCAACCAATCAAGCGTAAAGGTGTTGTGAGAAAAATAACAACTTCATAATATATGTGTATGCGAAAAATTAACACACGCCAACATGAAACGAAAATTGTAAGCACAACAAAGCCTTATTATGAAAGATAATGACCAATTATGTGACAGGACATTTCTGAAAGCACTTCGGTTATATTCTATGACCATAAATATACCCACGACATTATCAATACTAATAAATAAAATTGGAGCGTCTGTTTGTAATATTAATATAACCGCTTTTTACTAAACGCATACGTATGTAAACCAAATTAACATTTTTCACCATTTTTGTCTATCTGTCTGTTTGCTCCGGCTAAACTGTGGAACGGCTGGACCGATTTTGACGGGACATTCACTGGCAGATAGCTGATGTGATAAGGAGTGACTTGGGCTGCTTTAATTTTAAAATTTTAACATTTCTTAAAAATCAAACGCGGACGAAGCCGTGGGCGCCGCTAGTCTATGTATAAGGAGGTGAAATTTATTTGTTTGTTGCTATACTAGCGAAGTGATTTCAGTGATTCTCTTACCGGTAGAGAGATAGAGACTATTTAATGTTTTTTTTTTTTATATTGGCTGTTCAACTGGCAATCAGAAAATCAATATCTGTACCGGTACTGTATTCAGTCAATCGATGTCAATATTGCGAGGTAGCCGTAGGAGAAAATGAGCAAGACGTACATTTACATTTCAAAATACATAAATAAATTTTTATATTAAAGTATCAGATTCTAGTAAATAAACCGAATAAATACGTCGGGCTACTGCTGTAATGCACGCTAACATTACAAATTTGAAAGCGTGTTTGTTTGTTATTTTTTTTATAAAAAAAACGGATCGACGGATAGATGGGATTTTCGGTATGTAGATAGTTAAAGGGCTGGAGTTTGTCATAGGGTAGTTATTTTTTTGCGAAAAAATAATTATAACCACGAGTTTTACTGAAGCAAAGGTGACAGATGGCGCTACGAGTGCAATATTCGTATAACGTGTAAAATTATTACTTTTTAACCACGCGACCGAAGCCACGTATAAAGACTAGTATATAACGGCTATATTGGGTTACTAATGGTCATAGAATACGTTGCAAGCGTTCCATAGATTCGCGCGAACGAATAAGCGACGAGTATTTCAAAGCTCGGTACATCGATCGACCAATGGGAGAGCGGGAATTATCTGGCTCCCCATTGGCCGTTCGAACGTCAGATACCTACCGCGTTAGTGACGTATCAACCGGCAACCGTAAGCGGACCCGCGAAGGCTCCGAGACGCCCGCGCGGATGGAGTCGGGGTAAATCGTTAGCCTTTATCGTTATAGAGGAAGAAATTTACAAGGATCGTTTTCATATTATCGAATATTCAAGTTTTATTGTGAGTCGAAAAAGTCAATTTGCATGTAAATGAAATGAATTATCTTCGCGCACAGTCGAAAGTATATTGTAATTGAATGCGTTGACTTAACGAATTGTATATACATAGGTATACATAAAGCGAATAATGTCATAGATAAAAATTCGAATTTGTAAAGCGAGTCAAACACAAAACCTGTTACTAGACACATTTGGAAATAGAACTCCAATTACTATTTTAGTATTAGACCATCACGCCTAGGTACCTTACGGGGTAGGCAGAGAGCATCGCGCGCCAAACATCCTTAGAGACCTAGCGCATTACCCTTACATTCAAAAGTCTGATAATAATCTGTTTGCACACCAAATGGTAGAGCGAGTCGACTATAGGGTATCAATATTATGAAAACGTCCTTGTTAATAACAAAAACTATTGAAATCCGATTCCATTCGAACGAGCGGCGGGGGCGGGGGTCGGGGGGCGTGGAAGCGCGTCCGTCCGCTCGAGGTGACTACGAATACATACGGGTGGCATTGAGGTGGTGCATGGAGGGCGAGGCGGAGTGCAGCGGGCGCTGCGCGGGCGGCAGGCGGTCGAGCCGCGTCATCGAGTACGCCCTACCTGGCGCGCGCGGCGCGGGCAGCGTGGGCACCAGGTCGGTGCGCCGCCGCGCCACCGACGACCACGCGGCCGGCTGCGGCGACCGCTCCGGCTCGTCTGGCGACGGAACCACATACATACACGATCACGATAACCACAATGCCCAACTACCTTCAGTGTGACTTCAAAAAGGAGGAGGTATTCAATTCGACTGAACTTTTTTTGTTCTTTTTTTAATGGATAACCACACTGCTAAACTCGCGTTAGTGGATTTGGTTTGTATTTTTTACCGACTTCAAAAAGGAGGAAGTATTGTATTCGACTGTATTTTGTTTTTTGAAATGGTGGACCAACATGTTTATGTTGACGACTAAATTTGCTCGTTCCGATCGGACGTCGTACCTATTGTCTAGTGTGCGACGACCTTTATTTTGCTCGCAACATATTCGCGACAAGGCCGCCGCGACGACTTAGAAATGGCCACATACTTACTTTTCAACCGTCAAATATACACATTTACATTGTATCATTACACGTGAAAAGAAATTCGAACGTTACGTAAAACTATTCAAACAGCACAAACGTCTCCTTTATTACCTGAGCGACACTATTTGAACAACCTTCGAAACGGTATGCGCTTGCGCACATTTTCACTCATCACCAAACACAAAGCGTGTCACGTCACATCAAACGGAACGCGGGAGATTAAAATTTTCGTGAGGCAAGTGTGCACGCGACCTTTATATTCACGGTACGATTCCATCCGGTGACGTAATGCGACACGTAACGTTAACGCCAACTAGCGCGTTACGAGACATAATTAATTAGTATCATTTAATTTATCGCATCTAGAGTAATTGGGTGTGCGTTTTAAATACGGAATAACTGAGCGTGTTTCGCTTAGAGATGTATAGAATGAAATTTAACTTGAAATACAGACATACATATACTTTGGGTAGCTAAGTTGGAATGCTTCATATCCCGCCGCATCCTCCTACCTCTGTCTACTTAGCGGCTAAAATCGACTTAACGTATTTCCGCGTACACACTAGAAAGTTCTAGACGATTCTGGCGCTTTCTCTGTAAATGGTACGATAATATCCACATTACATTTATTGTTTAACTTAAAAGTATAACCTCGATCTCACAATATTGTTTACAATGACACGGTAACCACCATTCCAGACATCCTCAACCTTCGACCTTTCAATTTTCGTGTACTAGATACTAGCGACGCACGTGCTCGCATTGTGATATTTATTTCCTATATTGCGAAACGTAATAATCATATACTGTTACGATATTCTCAAACGTTTAGCGGTTTAATCGAAGCATTTAGTAGATTAGATAAATCTTTAACTCGTCATACATGACAACACCGATTCAAAATGTCACTTTGAGAGATGTAAAAAACCAAACAAAAAAAACCGCAAGCCGTTATTTTGACAGTTAAAGTGTATACGTATTTATCAAAGGGTTTGTATTAATTAGTTTTTCAATGACAAGAACAATTTAGTACGCAAACATTACAGCAGTTAATTAAGTTACCGAGTTCGAATCTCGAACACAACGGAGAGCAATCCGCATTGAGGCAGCGTGGTGAAGTAGTTTTCTGGCCTTTTGCAATAGCCGGAGAGGTCAGAGCCCAACAGTGGGATGCGAATGGATGCAGGGACAAACCCAACAAGAAAAGATAGCTACGTGTATATGTAGTCATCTTTGTGTGTAAATAATACTAAATATCTTAAATAATATAAGAGAATATACACTTACAGAAACTTGAGAACATCAAGATCCCTTGGCGGCATGAACATAAAAACGATTATTTATTAAAAATAACATCTGGTTACAAAATAAGTGTGAAACACAATAGAAATATTTCCTATGTTAAATGTTGGATAGTTGGAAATTAAAATTTCTGTACAGTAGACTAATATAAAACTTCAATGTAGAACTTCAACGCAAAACGCCATTTTCTATTTGATAAGTTCGATCGACAGTTTTTTCAACACTCATTTCATTGCTCTCCTCGAGTTCTCAATCTGTACGATCGTTTACAATCGATCGACTGTCAATAATTGATAGATCGGTTTCATTTCGATCCGTCGATCGACGACGGTTTGATGGCATCGATCGTTGATCCGAACGTTCGTAACATACGAAACACAAGTACGCAAGCGTAAAGTAAACTCACCTTTGTTGTCAGTGTCCGACGAGTCTAATTGCAGTGCGGAGGCGCGTCTCGTGAGCGGCGCAGACGCGAACATCACATTTGTTGTTGATGCCGCCCTGGAAAGCGACGTGAGCACAAGTCAATAGACATACTTTTAATGTGCATATAGTACAATTTAAATTGAACGTTAGAAACACAACACGTTGCGTTGTAATTCATTTAGATTGTAGCAAAAAAAGATCGATTAAGCAATAAAAAAAAATATTGTCGACAATATGATTTTAGTAAGCGGTTTAATTGCTAAACAGAAAATAGTGGGGTTTTAACAAGGGCGCCACTGTCGCGTTCGTCGCTTTCATAGCATTTAAAACTCTTACATGACAGATAGTAATTAGACATGCGATATAGATAATAAATACTGTCGTTACATATTTATGTATGTATATTAATATGACAATTTCTGTGTTGCCTCACAAACAAATTCAAATGATGCATTGCACTACGCTACAATAGTATAAAAATGCAAACAAAAAAGCATGCAACGACATACGGCAACAAACTGGAACTAAAAAAAAGGCAACTCAAAATACAGCATGCAACAGTGATAAGGCAGAATCAAAAAGGTACTGATGGATCCTTTAACATATATTAAGGTTACATATTAACATACATATATGTTTGTGATCACAAAAAAATCATTCATTCACATATAAAGGTATTATCTCGCCTTTTTAATTAAGGGTGGACAGATGCTCTGGTCGTCATAAAACAAGAGATCTGCTTTGACGTTTCTCGTTCAGAATCTTTAACCGACTTTGTATGAACGTCCGAACACGACATCAAAAACTCTGATGATTTTATACGAACAATAATTTTTATAGCGCATTAAAACATTTTACTTCGCATCAACTTAGTGGATAGAAAATCGCAGAATTGGTTCCTTTTACGCACGATAGGGGCACTGTACGATTTTCATGCATTTTTTGTACCATTTACCCCATGAATACATCGTAGACAGAGGTTCGTAATTTTATCCAATTTTTTTTTTTATAATATGAGGCATAAGCTGGAATGCCTCGAAAAAGCATATTTATGAAAAATTTACGCGCATCGATAAAAATTGACGTCGTCATGTTTTCCGAATGCATAAAAAATCTCTTTCCGTGTACCTACCGCTAATTGTAGATGCGATTTCCGTATGAGCCCGCAGTTTTGTTTTGAACTGGCAGACCTTGACGGGGTACCATTGTGAATTATGTAAAACCATTCTTTGCGCGATGATCTCGTGAGCATAATATTATAAAAAAAAGTTTCAATATTGCGCAAGAGCTAAAACCCTCTCAGCGTGCGAGGTGTGACCTGTTTCCGGCAGTAACATAACAATATCTTAGGACAATCCCACACACGACTATCCGATTCGAAATTAGGCGATTCAATGCCTGTGTTATGGTAACCGGACAGCTGACAAACATACATATATACATATTACATAATGTTTATATACACATTTTTATAACATCCAGACACAAAACAAGCAATCGTGCTCAAATATTTGTCCTGGATGGGAATCGAACCCACGACCCCTGGTTTTGTAGTTAGTCTCTAACCATTTAACCGACAGAGGCGCTGGTAGAATAAAATTTTCGAAAACAAAATGTGGCATGTTAATCGTAGGCAAAATTAAATTTCCTTCGCGGCCAATATCCTGTTAGGTACCTATATATATAAATATAATTTAGGTGTCCAGTTCAGTTTCTCGATTAAGCTATGGACGGCTAATAACAGTTAATTGTAACGGATAGTATAATTAATATGGACCGCTGCGACTTTATCTATTCCGCACGGGGTGAATAATAATGGCGGGCTGCCACCCAAAGCCTTCTGCTAGCGTGGAAGGTGCGTGAATCTTACTAATATTATAAATGCGAAATTTTGTGAGTATGGATCTTTGTTACTCTTTCACGCAAATACTACTGAACCGATTACGATGAAATTTGGTATGTAGTTAGCTGCAGACCCAGAATAAGACATAGGCTACTTTTTATCGAAAAACGAGAATTTATTTTGTCGTAAGGCGACACGAAGTTCGCCGGGCCAGATTGTGCGATTATATTTTAACGTAACGACACAACAGGTAAATTTTTAAAATGAGTACCATCCTGTAAACGATCAATTTGAGACACTGTTTCTCAAACTTTTCTATACCAAAACAAATGAAAAATCCAAAACAATGTGACACAAAATCAACATTCCAATGAACCTTACGTTTATTTTTCACGCGGCTATTGTAAAATTTTATAAAACACATTCCTTTTATGCAGTGACAGGTTTGAAAGGCAGCCTCTCACTCCGGGGGCTCTGGGTTCAATCCTGGCACGCACCTCTGATTTACCACGTGCGTTTTACAAGTAAAATTTAAATATCACTTGCTAAAATGGCGAAGGAAAACATCGTGAGGAAACCTGCATATCTCAGGGATGTTATAAGTTTGTATGTACGAGTATGACATTTTCTGAGGTGTGTGAAGTCTACCAATCCGCATTTGGCCAGCGTGGTAGACTATAACCTAAATCCCTCTTACTAGGAGAGGAGATCCAGTCCAACTGTGGACCATTAAAGGGTGAAAAAAAAATCCTCGTATGAACGAATCGCAAAAACAATCTCGCCCCTCAAGTTGAGAACCGCCGGTTCGTATGTGCTGACACAACTACGCGACAAGCGAAGGAAGCAACAAAATCAGCGATTTCAAAACGCACCGTCGCTCTCTCTGCCGGTCGTTTTGGGCAACTCGGTCCGTCAAATCCGCCGCGTCGAATCGAGGCATTGTTTAATGGAGACAATGGATGGCGGCCACGGACGGTAGGTATACCTGGTCGTATATAGGAAGGAAGGTGACGTCACGTACCGGTTGTTGCCCTTCGGGCGCGTTGTTTACGTAATCGTCAGATCTCGATGCCCGCCAAAACCACACACACACACACGCATATGGCTGTATGTAGTAAGCCTCTTTAGTATTCGATTGCAAGAACTTAAAGCGACATAGAAGGGAAAACCAAATGGAAAAGCTAAAGGGTTATTATTTATTAATCAGGTTATTAATCAATAGTCTGATATAATTTTTGACCTAGTCACGGTGACAGTTCCTTGACCCCGCTTCCCCTAACGTGTGGCGTAATATATGGATCGCCCCCTTATGTCTAAAATTTACTTTAATAATTCGGGAACAAATCGCAAATGGGTCCAGAGCTTCCATTGGACTCTCGATCTAGTGGTTAGACACTTTGATCGCTAAGCGAAAGGTCGCGGGTTCGATTCTTAATTAGGACAAACACTTGGGAAATTAGCACGTCTGTTTGTTGTGTCTGGGTGTAATGAACGTAAATCTATATAAAAGTAAATTTATAAAGTTTACCGTAAGACAGTCATTCGCAATAATTTGAATCAGATATCAGATGTAATTTTTAGTAAACAATTATTATCACTATTAATAACAATCATTATTATCTCATTTCCTTGTTCTAATCAATTAAACGCTATAGATAGTGTGTGAGCAAAGTTAATTCCTTTAACCACGCGTTCAAAGTGGGCGGGAAACGGATAGTAGATCTATAAACAAAGCGTATTGATTAGGAAGCTTGATATATTAATTTGTTTCTCGTACAACGCAATCGCCTATAAAAATGTTCTAGAGAATAGATAGGCGCCTCTATCGATGTTTTGCTGCGTATAGATGGAAAATTTCAACAAGGAAACGTACAATCCATACTTTGATCGGCCTCGCGGTCCAGTGGTTAGAGACCACGAACCGCTGCACCGGAGGTAGTAGGTTCGATTCCCGCTTATTTGTGTTGAGCGAATTTATTTGTTCTGTGGCTGAAAACCATGCGACTATATGTTTATTAAACCCAGTCAGTACATATTAGTAGATCGCTATGACACTTCCCAATCAATACGGTATATATTAATACTAGCTGACCCGGCAAACGTTACTTTGCCATATAAATTATAATTATCACCCCTGTAACCCTCCTTACAGGTGGAAATTCGTAAAATCCGTTCTTAGCTGACCTCTACTCGCCGAAAGCAATATTCCTACCAAATGTTAAGTCCCTAGGTGTTCTGGTTCAAGAGATATGCGATGAGCCAATATATCGCTGTATATCGCCTATATATATACATAGATCTAAGGTGCGCTCTATATAATTAACGATATGGAACGTATTAATTAAAGATAAATGTTTTTTTTTTAATTTTCCTTCCTCTTTAGACATTCTGCATAACTTTTCTTTCCTTCTTTAGAATCGTTCAGCGGTTTTCTCTTGAATCTCAATGGATTGTTCAGTGAACATCCAGAGTTGGCATCGGATAAATTAAAATCGCGCATCCAAGGCGAACCCCTCTATCGAACGGGACCACTGCAATGCGGCTACCAGCCAACAGACTACGATGGACGATTATAAGCTTAGCAGCGCTTGGTCGGAGCAGCAAGACGATCGCGAGATATGAATGAGGTAATCTATACTAATAATGTAAAGCTGAAGAGTTTGTTTGATTGTTTGAACGCGCTAATCTCGGGAAATATTGGTCCGATTTGAAAAATTCTTTCAGTGCTACATAGCTCATTTACCGAGGAAGGCTATAGGCTATATAACATCACGCTAAGATGAATAGGTGAGGAGCAGCAATAAAAAATATTGCGACAACAGCAAAATCGTTTATATGACGAAGCAACGTTTGCGGGGACAGCTGGTTTCTTATATTCTTTTCACCTTAGTAGTTATAAAGTTACATTTGACATCACGGACAACAGTATTCGTAATATATGAAAATATCGGCAACTCCTCTGGTGCTGCAATTGTCCAAAGGGTGGTCTGCTATCAAATGGCCCGTCTGCCTGCTAGCGACGTTAAATGTATAGAAATAAACATTCCATTTTAAATCTCAAGACTACTGAAGCATTTATGATTAGTTCTTAGAGCTTCGGTATAATTGCTTAAACTTGTTTATGAAGTAAATGATGGATTGAGAACTAAACCGCTAGTGAATGGAAACTCCTCATATGTTGACAATATTTTGAAATTTTAAAACCTCAAAATTAAAAAAATAATTATATGTATTTCCGACCAGCTCAAGAGTACCTCCAATAAGAGATTCTGTATGACGATAGACGCTTATCAGGACCATAGCCAATGGAAATCTTTAATCGCACCCTACTTCTACGGGAAATACACTGTATACCCGTGACTATAACTAACCATATATGTTATTTGCTACAGAAATATGTATCTAAAAGGGATTTTTTTATCATGCCCCAGTTAGCTCTTTGTGAAAGATGCGCCCTACAAGTTGTGGACGCTCGAGTTAATAAATCCTCCAGTAATATAACTTTAACTTCCATTAGGCCTGCGTTAAAATGTTCCCGTTTCGCTTTCCATAATAAGCGAACAGCTTTAGCCCGGCTTAGAGCGGCGTAAAGATACGATAATAACTTTCGCTAATTAAAATTTTGCGTTGTAACTTTATTATATAACTATTGTAAGGATTCTATGTAAATTGTTTAGTCTCGCCGGCGGCGTTTTGATATTAGAAAAGTGAAAGGGCAAAAGAAAATTACGTTTATCATGCCCGTAAAAACTTTATTACTACCTACATTTTAGACAGGGGTTTTGCGAGCATTTTATGTTCTCTTTATGTAATGGGCTATATTTTCTTAGGTACTTAGCATATCGTATGATTGAGAGGTCAAGTAAGAAAATTAAAATCAATGTAATTAATACGTAATTTATTTGTATCTATTTTTTTTTAATCTGTACCTGAAGGGATTCATATTTTAACTGTTAGGTACGCTGTAATCAACATTACAACGGTCGCAGTCAAAATTTGTATTTAAAGTGTATTTTTTTAATTACAGACATTGCGAAAGTTAACGAATTTGCAGCCCGAATTGCAGAATTTTAATTAAGTCACCCCAATTTATCACACGTATTTTACAGTACATTACATTTTTCATCCTCATCAATACCCATACAGTCCTGTATAGTGCCAATCAAACAATAATTGTGAACGCACCATGGAGCCTTTGTAGCTTCAATGCAGATAACAGATGCGTTCGGGTTGTCGACAGATAGTTCAATACACTTATCACGTCTTATTATTAACGATATGAAGCGATAGACGTGACAGAAGCCAAATAAAATGATCGCAGTCTGAACAATGATTTATTTATTCGACGCTATAAATGCGAGTGAGATAGCTCATAAATCCAATTATTGTTAGGCGTGTTATATGAAGGTCAGGAGACGAGCGCACTTTTGGTACCGACTTAATAGTTTTGCTCGGCCCCCGGGTCTATAGTGTCTGATAATTCACCTAATGGTACGTTTAGACTACGACAGAAATTCTGACATAAATAAATAAATAAATAAATTTCTTTATTTCAATAAACAGCTTACAAATTCAGTAGCAATAC
>DWQT01003807.1:0-11986 GCA_018244895.1 Myscelus amystis hages | reverse complement strand
GTTGTTTGATTGTTTGAACGCGCTAATCTCAGGAAATATTGGTCGGATTTGAAAAATTCTTTCAGTGTTAGATAGCTCATTTATCAAGGGAGGGTATGGGCTATATAACATCACGCTAAGACGAAAAAGAGAGGAGAAGCAATCAAAAATATTGCGACAACGACAAAATCATTTACATGGCAAAGCAACGTTTGAGGGGACAGCTAGTATATATATAAAATTGCAAGTCTTTTTGTACGTGTTAGTAGTGGACTACTGGGCATGTAAGTTGAGATTTGGAGAATATTCCACCATGTTACCATAGACTAGAGAAATGAGTTAAAGGCCATCCTGTTTCTCTAATGTTTAACGCCACTTTTAAGCCTTTCGGCTAAGCTAACTATTATGCTGAAGGTGGCTTCCACAGGGCGAAGTCACTGATAACTTGCTTCCAATGTTTAGCTAATCGAGCAAAACAACTCATTAAATCATTCAAAAGTACCCGTATTGAGTAGGATCTCTTTCAGGATGGGTGTACTATAAAGAATAGAGACGGCAAATGGGGTCAAAAACCTTTTCAAAGACGTGAGCAATGATAACAGTCAATATTCGATACACTATATTAAAGTATAATAACTTTGCATCCTACAATAGATTCTATGTGCATTTACAAACGCAGTATTAGCAATGTGCCTTTGTGCGGTATCCAATTCAAAAGAACAAAATGTACGTACCACTAAAAACACCACAAACAACCTAGGTAAATTTAAAAATAATTTTAATTTTCTTATTATTTTGTTCTTTATTAGTGTCAAACAATGGTAATCGTAAAATACGTAATTAAGTAACCAATTTTACAATAGCTTTATATTCATACCACTACCGAAAGTTACTAGACACCAATGTCAAAATTTATTGTCTATGGTTAAAAAAAAATATTACGGAGTGTCTATGAAAATTATGATGTTATTATATTTATTTTATAATAAGCTTGTACTTTGTATTGAAGTGCGCATTCTAGATAAATCTGAATATTGTTTGAAGTTATCATAACTTATATGTATTACAAACATGTTGTAAACGCCTGGTATTTGTAACAAAGTCCAGTACACCTTCATGTGAGTGCACTTAGAACAGGTTTTCTATAATTATGTAATAAAGGCACTCAATACTTGTGTATCTCGCTATCCACAGATAAGGTAAACTTAGAACACAGTTTACAAACGGCTGCAGTCTTAAACGTCATTTGAATTGATTTTTTTTCTGTTAATTATTGCTCCTCGTGTTTTGCTTTATGGCAATTCGCGCATTTAGAATGTGTATAAAGCTGTGTAAATTTTGTAACTACTAGATTAAAACGGAAAAAACAGTAATTCCGTTTTGGCTTATATTTTTAACGCATAAAGTAGCCATATTATGTGACGCAAATGACATAAATAAGGACGCTCGAAGCACTCCTAAAAATAACTAAATCTGAACTAGGTACCCCAGGCGTTGCGTAATAAATTGACTAAAAGAAATCAAATTTAATATTTTCTTTTTCTTTATTCTCATTTTCACGTAAATAAATATGAGACCCCCGTGGCGCACAGGTGTTTCGTATCTTTTCTGTCCCGTTTAAATATCGTGGGTTTTTTTTAAAAAACATTGACCTGACTCAAATTTTAAGGAGGAATAACGATTATTAGATAAAAGTTGATAAGGAAAGGGGCAGTATTAGAAAGAGGTTTTTTAACAGCTCGCTGATACAATTATCGTTATAGGCTGAACGAAGAGAGAAGCGTCACTGGCGGGCAAAAAAAATGACTTCGATGTTTGAAACTGCTAAAAAGTAAAACGCGGGACGCACTTGGCGTGGCAATGTTTTTCTTTTTGTCAAACCGTCTGGCGGCCAAGTAAACTTGTCAACGCCGTCTGGCCAGTGCCATTAACTTCTTATTTATCGCCAAACGAACCCTGAGTGTTCTCAGTACTGGCTTCGCTCCAAGCGGTCCTCTGTTATCATTGCGAGATATTATATTTTAATCTCTCATTCATTCTGAGCGCCGCAGCCCATTCATAATACGCGTCCGATCAGAAGTTTCTCGACGCTTCGCCGCTCACGACACTAATTAAAAGGAAACGCCGTTTAATTGTACGATTTATTGTTTTCGATTTCGATTCGATTAAAAGTGAAAACCGGTTATGGTAATCGATTCTGATTTCGAAGACGAGTGTTCGGGACACTTTAAGTACAATTTGTAAATTGTATTTTAAATGTTAAACTACTACACAGTTCGTATATTTATATTTGACTTGTCTTGATAAAATCTATTTTCATGTGCGTATTTACAATTGATTTTTAAATTTAAAATGCAACATAAATATTTTACGGCAGTCAGAATGCTTTGTGAAGTTTCTGTAGTGAGGAGAATCGCGTTAGCTTTTTTAGGAATTTATAAATAAGTTATTCGATATTTAAAATATAATAGTATTAAACAAATCCGACAATTTCCTGTAGCTACTAAATGTTGCCTTATTGTGTTAGCGCCGTTTAAATATAACGAGTAAAATAGTCACGAAAGTGTCCGAGTTGCTCGATAAACATAATGACTCACGTCACACTTACAATGATATAATTTATGGTCATTGCAAAAGTCATTCAGTTTAATATACGGCATAATTATTAAGCGGGTTTTAGTAAAATTAACATAACAAGTATACTATAATATTTATGTGTAGATCGTGTTAGAAGCGTGTGAAAAAATTGGCGCCAACCTTAGACAGCTGTCAAAATCAAATAAAGATTTGTGATTTATGACGTTTAAGGGCAAAGGTGACATTATTTTTGTCATAGACAAAATATAGAGGGTTAACAGAGAATTATAGACGTGTTTTCTTAAATTGGAAATGATGTCCTGTAGTTTGTGGAACAAGTTTTCGATTTTTATGTTTGGTTTTATTTGTTTTGGCAATTGTTATATTGAAATCAAATAAACGTTCTATAAGTTCACTACAAATTATTTCGTTATGCGACACGTATGGCAAAGCCTAACTAAGGTAGAGGCCATTCGAAAGGCTCTAAATCGTTCCTCATAATATAAGGATATCCGGAAATACCTACTACCGTGTGTTTTTCTAAATTCATACATAAGGCGCGATGAATCGATTGTTTGCGTTAGTCAGACCTCGAGACGGCGTAGGTTCGATGCCGGTCAACGTCGAGGTTAAATATCTTATTCATTCGCTGTTTTAAAATAAGAAACGAAGAAGCAGGTCAGTCTGATATTAAGGTATTTCTAAGTTACATTAACTTTGCTTTCTTTCGACAAAATGATAGAATAGTTAATTGCTAACTTACTTGTTGTCATTGTTTAAACAAATTTTTATCTGACAACCATTGATTACTTTTAAAACACTTAAAATATGTTGGATTGCGAGAAAACTGTGTACATAACAGACGAATATTTCATAATTCATATACAAAATCTGAATATATTAATTATAAAATTTATGGTTATTTGTTTTTCTTCAAAACTGTATCTCTGTTCAGTAGCAGTATAAAATAATGTTATATCTTAACTCTACGAATATAATGATCTCTACCACCATTAAAGGCATAATGAGTACAAGACGGAAGAACCGGCGCGGTTCAAACGGAAAATCTTACCAAACCCAATATAATAATACTGTCACAGCTAAAAATAAGTTTTGTATGGAAACTTTACATTTTATGCCGCGCCATGATAATAAGGTACAAAGTAAACAACAATTTCAATGGCATCTCATACGTCAAAGATAATTTATATACTATGTAGAGTCATTAAATCAACTGTAAAAAGTATTCATTCGGTCTAACTTTTAACGTTGACCGTACCATAGACTAAAGAATATTCTATATTAGTTTAATATTATTTTTGGCTCTGTTTTTTTTCCAAGTTATCTTGTGAATAAG
Organism: Myscelus amystis hages; assembly: GCA_018244895.1. Lineage (NCBI taxonomy): Eukaryota > Metazoa > Arthropoda > Insecta > Lepidoptera > Hesperiidae > Myscelus > Myscelus amystis. The sequence continues at coordinate 8,073 of DWQT01003807.1, read as the reverse complement.
TCATCAATTAGTTATTTAAACAAATCGATTTGTTTCTTGTGCAGCGTAAGTAACGCTTATACAATGTAAAGCCCATTACATTTACAATTATAGTTTTTGCAACGCACAATACTTTTACGGTCGATTTACTCAATTTTCAATTGTAATCCTTTGACTTTAAGCGTACGCAAGATGTCTTTATAACCTGTTGCAAGCACTCGCATGCAATCTTTAAATAACAATGAAACTCATTCGCCACATGATTTATTTTGTGATTAAATTTGAAATACTGTTGACGAGCTGATGAGTTTTCGACTTATTAACGTATTGACGATTCATTAAAACAAGAAGATTTTCGTTGGGCTGTATTGAAAACATTTTATTTAGTTATAAATTTCTTTAAACAGTTATCGTGATAAATTGGTAAGGTCAAAAAAAAAAAATATTTTCCTTTCGCTGTTCGAATTTTGAGTTTGACCACAGTATCTACATGTCAAAAACTTATATTTTGTCTATGATGCTCTTGAATTAATGTAATGACATAAGAACTGTCAGTTGCTCCCTTCAGCTCTCTTTGCAATTTAGAAGTTAAGTCTTTTGCTAATGCATCATTTAGACATAGATATTTTTGTATAATATTAATGTATAGAAACCGTTGTTGTTCTAACAAGTCGCACGGAAGAATAAAAAGACAATCATCCGATTCGTCTGCTTTTGTCGGCGAGACAAATGCCCAGTATTGGGATATAAAAAGGCTAGCTAACGCTCATTGCCAATGGCGGGAGTGAACTACAAAATTATTTACACTTACCTAGATTATAGACACGTATCTAAAATCAGACAACATTTAATGATTTATCTTAGCACGCGGGAGACTGGACGATATTTATAGATGTGGCGTTTCGTATGACAATTTACCCTCCGTCCTATGGGACGGACGTACTCGTTTTAAGTGTGTCCCATATAAATCCTCCTTAATTTGATGGCCGATATGTGTAGATATTCAGCTGAGTTACAATTTCTTACTTATTTTTACATCTGTGGTTTTACGGGGCAGGGGAGGCTGCCAGGTGACTTTTAAGAACAAATTAAAACATTTTTTTTTTTAAATAAAAGCCATGCAAACGCGCGTGCATACGTAGCGTCGTACCTGTGATTTCTATCTGCGAATATCAAGTATCGCTCCACTTGGCTGAATGACCCAAATACGTTTGCCTCTCGTGTTACAATAACTCATTGACCGCGGACTCGACCTCTGCTGAACGCGGTTTCCAAAGCAAAAGACCCATCGTAATTCTATTTATAATTGTCTGTAGTATATTATAAAACAATTGACATTTATTCTTGCGTTTATTAGTTATTGCAAAATATATAAATCAGCACTGTTTTGAATATCCAATTATACTTATCCGCGAAAAGAAAACGATAGCGATTGAGGTCAGGTGTACAAGAAAATGTCAATGTTGTGTCGAGAAACGCGCCACTTTTAATGTTACGTAAATGTCATTTGGTGGATTTGAATAAAATGAAATTAATAATCTGTGGCGGGACACAGCTGGTCGACGTGTTCCGGTCGTTTCCCTCGCATCTTCGGTCTAGACTGGCGGCTATTTTGAAACGGGACGGATGCATAAAATGCTTTAAAAAAAAACTGCGTACGCGCACAGTTTTTTATATTTCGCTCAATCGACGTGTATCCGATGCAATTGGTTATGACGCTAATGAACGTGTCGCAATATTTAATATACAGGTAAGTACGTTTCGTGACAGGAATTAAATAAATATACATATGTATTCGTTTGTACATCTATCGAGCGAGACGGACTTCTCGAAAACGCAAGTAACAACGCGGTTTAGAATTGCAATGTACGAGTTGGCATTACCATTACGCGCGCTTGATTTCCCCGGCGGGAGTGTGCGTGCGTGTGCGCGGGCGAGTGTCGCGCGGCGAGTGTGTGCGTGCGCCGCGGCAGACTTCTTGGCAACGAGCGCAGCGCGGGTAAGGGTCTGCGCGCACTGCGACTTTGCGTCACACGAATAAATCCAAATTCAAATTCACATCATTCTATTAATTATGAGGTACATACAGTCAATGAAAGTCCTGTTACTGTCATCGTACTTCGGCTTTGTGAAGATATCGTAGTGCGTTCACTGTCGCAACGCAATTAGAATATCGGCGACTGATTACATTTCAGTCTTGAGATTATCGCCAAGCATCCTCTTGTCAGTTTAACGACAGTCGCAATTGTCGATTTCGGGATGGATTAAGCTTTTCGCTTGCAGTTTAGCTGGGTTACAAGCGCAACGAAATGCCACAGTAACAAAAAGTCGCAGTAAACAAACCGCCTACTGGCTCGTTTGTACTGCGCCGATTGCCAGTTTTTATCGCTTATTAATAGACGCTAATAGTCCATTTACTGTTCCATTGATGGGAGGCTTTATCGCCGGAGCTATGTCCGGTTTGTTGGTTAATGCGCGTTAATTGGCGTTGTCTATGCCCCGCGCCTCGGTGTGCTGAGAGAGCAGCGGCTGGTGTAAAAAGTGAGCTATTGTCTCAAAGATACGGTTTAATGAGTAAAGTAATTGGTGCTCGGAGATAATGGACACAGTTAACGGACGAACTGATTTGAACCCGCCTCAATTCGACGCGAGATTCAGCTCTGGCACGCTAGTACACACCGATGACTTCTAACGTTGGTAATAGACAGCTTGTCTACTCTCATAGGCTCAGGATTGCGACCAGAGACGGTCCTGTCAAACATCTTTCGTCTCTTTCCCGCTCATTAATCATATGCTCTTTAGATGTATTCTTTCTCATCTAGATTCTTTAGTATGTGTTCGAAGGAAAACATTAGTTTTGTCGCGTTCGACTCTACCGATTAATGATAATAATTGAAATATTTCATACTGCTGTCTGATTCTAACCCAAAAAATAAATTAAAATCTGTTTTACGGTAACCGGACTGCTCATAAACGTATATATACAAGTTAGATAATAATACTTATATAATAATGCTTATTTAAATATTTTAATGATCACACAAATGTTCTTATCAAACACATGTTCTTTCTAACCGGGAATCGAACCAGCGATCATCAGTTTAGCAGTAACATTGTTTAATCCATAGACTAAAGACTATATCAATGAATGAAGCTACGAAACTGATTTATAAGGCGCACGCTAATTGGAAGTAACTTTTAGATACATAACTAATATGTGGTATATAAGCAGCTTTATGCTCGCCGTTCGCCACACAAGATGTGTGTGTAACTGTGTGTGTGTGTGTGTGTGTTTGTGTGTGCGTGTGTGTGTGTGACACTCGGACGCATGCGCCGCACTGGCTACACACAACGGTATATACCGTCGTTTATTTATAAATGAAACCACTTCATCTGTTGCAAGTGTTGCAACTTTATCTCTATAATCTGTATTAATTGTCAATCGAATTCAAATTTAAACTGTTTTACACAGTTTTTATGAGCTTTAAAAAATGTGTCTTTTAGATTAACCCTTTAACTATCGCACTATTGGGCAGCAGTCTCCAGGATTAGCGGGTTAACGCAGTCGTTTACAATGTAGTACGCGTGTAACGTGAAGAGAGAGACGAAAGTAGACGAAACACGTCAGGTTTGTAAGAGTAGGAGTTGTGGCGCTCAGTGCGCCCTGCCTACACCGTTACAGACCCGTCTTAATGGTACAATACTAATAATTTACAATGTAGTAGCTATTCCTTAATGGATACACGCGTCAAGGAACAATATGGAAAACTCCAATTCGTGCAGATTTCATCACACTCTTATCCTTCACCGTTTAAAAGCACTTTATTTTCTTTTAAAGTCAGAGTTGCATGCCAGGATTTGAACCTTAGACGCCCCTGTTACCATTTCTCATTGCATTGTGTAACAATTTTTTTGTGTTATGCATTATTTTTATAGTACAGTATTGTAGTAATTTCATTATGTATTCAAAAAGCTTTCACGCAATTGCATAAACGCTAAATGTGTAATACAATAATGTTTCTGTAACCTTACGCGCACGCTGACATGTTAAAAGGTGTAAAAAACACAATATGGTAATACTGTCCTTAAAATGGGATCACAAAAAGTGTCGGTGGTTACGTCAAAAATTTATTGGGAAACCAGTGGATTTTTCGAATCGGTACGGTCAATTAAAACCGTAGGGCGTGGTGTGGGTGAATAAATAAAATGCTGGCAACACTGACGTCTAGTTATTAATGTAAGACATAGTGAAAGGGAGTGCGGTATCTCAAATTAAATCTCCCGCTGATTTCCTTGAGTACGATTAATTTTGCCACACTTTGTAACTCTCTAGATCGATCTTGGTATTAACTGGGCTGAGGTAGATACGTCCGCTAAATATACATATACCTATGTAGAAAATATATTTTCTCACTTATTAATCGGTAGGACTGTTTTACCTTATTTATATCTCGCCAGCCAAAAAGAAAGACAACTTGACGACAGTAATTTTAAATCCCATATTTGAATACGCTTGTCTATGATTCGAAATTTAAAAAAAGAATTCAATGCTCCGATCATATCATTTCAAGTATACCTACAGCCAGTACGAAACGTTACAAATTGATACTAAATTAATTGGCATTTTATTGTTTAATTTTTTAAAATTCGAATGTATGTTTGTAGTTAAACTTTACAGCTTCCCACGGGGTAACTGACAGATGGAGTGCATGCAGCCAAGACAACTACAAAATAAACGCAGCCAAAATATATGTACTGGAGTTGGCAGATTGTGGAAGCTATTTTTGTTTTGCAACATGCGTTTTACTGTTTTGTGTTACGTATTTGACTTTAAGTGTACGAAACATTTTGTATTTTATTATGTATTTTAATAATTAGAAAGATGAGCAGAACAGAATCGTTTTGTCCAAACTTGGAAAATCGAGATTTTTGTAAATATTTTAGAGATTTGAGTTCTAATAATTTTACTAATCAAATTGTGTTTTAAATCGCATAATGATGTAAGTACCTACTCTTAATATAACAGCAACAACTCAGTCACTCTGTAAATGGCCTTATAAGGCTGTAATCGCACGAAATGCGCGAACGTTTAGCTGTTTCGTAAATAGTACGCATAATAGAGCGTGCGGCGACAGAAAATCTAAAAGCACAAAGTATAATTTGCGTTATTTATACATTTAGTGGCACGTTGCGCAGCTGCACTTGTTAATTTTCATAATCTGTGGCAGACCGGTCGTTGGTAAGGCAACACAGTAACTTATAAGACCACATATATGAACTATCCGCTTTGAAATAATAGAAAAAGAATAAAAAATAAAAGTAATTTATAAACTAAAAAAAATGCTATTGTTATAATTCAAATTAAAAAGTAGAAAATAATAATTTTAAAAACAATAAAAATGTAACTAGTCAAACTAATAAAAAGCGTGTAAAAATAAGTCAACAGAATACTTAATTGACACTGACAATTAAGAAAAATATATAACATGCCAGGAACAAGAAAAGTGCAAGGTGTGTTTCATTATACTGATGCTTTAAACTAATTTAACAGATCCAAAATTAATGTTATTATATTATTTTCGTAATTGTCCCCACTTTGAGCAAATAAAGGAATTACTGTAACAAATTATTTTGTTAACTCAACGTCGTTTTCATTTAATATTACCATATATAGCCTAGTGTATTATATTCTGTTTAATCTGCGCTATTCAAACTGTCAATATTGACAACCGCCAAATGCTCGCTATTACCTCAGATTGACCGGCTGCCAAGCCCATTGTACATCTTAGCTTTAGCAGAGTAATATCTATAATATCTTAGGACAATTCCACACACGGCTAACTGATTCCAAATTAGGCAATTTAATGCCTGTTATGGTAACCAGACAGCTGATAAACATACATATATACATATTATATAACGCTTATATAGATAGTTTTATTACGACCAGACACAGAACAAACAAATGTGCTGCACACTCAAATGTTTGTCCCGGGTGGGAATCGAACCCACCACCTCCGGTTTCGCAGTCAGGGTCTTTAACCGCTCGACCACGAGGCCAGTCTGCAAAGTGTAAAGATATATTGTTTTTGCTTGTTATTATCTCGCTTGATGTCGTACAAGGGGTTAAACGAGGCGGTTGGTCCGCTTTGAGCCGCCGCCGCGTCTCCGACCGCGCCGATACATTACCCGACAAGCTTTCTATAACCAGATAATATTTAATTTGTGGGGAAATAGAGGGTAGTCGCACACAGCGCCGTGGGAAGCGGTCAGGAACCTTAAAACTGCGTCTGAGGTATATATATAGGCGTTTTGAATATGGAACAGTAGCAATAATAATATTAGTTTGATTACCCAAGATTTTTTCCCAATTAATGGTAATAATTTGTTAGGTATACATAAATATCTAACAATCTGTAGTAGAGATTAGATTGAATCTTGAATTGAATTTTTGGTTATTATTGGAAGAGATGAGATTTCGTTCATGCTGTTAGCATTAAGCATAGTTCTTAACGCATTTAAAATAGAAAATTTCGAAATTTTCTTTGACGTATCAACTTCCTGTTACTCATTGTTAGTCATTAAAAATACTCTGTAATGTTGGTACCACTGGTGTGTCTTTAATCGTTGAGCTAACACTTAAAGGAATGCGTTTGGCGGTGAGATTATGAGAACCAGACAGTGGGATAGGTCAGGTGTCGGGTGTCGGGTGTGGGGTGTCGGGTGGACGGGTGTCTGGCATTAGCGTTTCCGCGTAACGCGCCGCGCTCGGGTGACACACAGACACCTGCGCTTGCAAATTGTATCTCTTTCTGACTAATCTATCGAAATAAAAGTGTTTTATCTACAAGTATCGTTTCTATCAAATGTTGTTTTGGTGTATTAATAAATCGATTGAGAAATGGTGTTATCTTCGCATTAAGTACTTAAAGTTTTTTAGTTAGTTAAGGCGGCACGTCGCTAATATAGCAATCTGCATTTGTCACGATCCAAACTTCATTGCCAACTCTTGTGGTAAGGCACATGTCATTTTTATATTAATAAATAAATAGTTATCAAAACTATGTCAAAATTACCTTTTCTTCCGTCATTTTGGATTTAGAATGACGTCATTAAATTTATCGTGCAATGTGATTTAGAACACACGTGTACGGGAAACTTTAACCCAATCGATTAGCGTTGACTGGTTTACAAACAAACATTATAACAAAAAAGAAACCGACTTCAAAGACGAACTAATCCAGACCAAATTAATAAGCACTAATAAGTGAATAAATAATTACGTATTTTTCTACAACTCAATAATCAACTTACTTTTCTCTTCATCAATATGTAGGTAAACCTTTTGTTGTCTTTGGAGTCGGTGTCAGCCAAGGAAACACTATAATATACCTAGACTATTTACAAGACGCGTACATTAAATTAAAGCATACGGTACCTTTTCCTTATGAACCTGATGTGCGTCGGTGCATCCATAATTCATAGTTATATAATAATATTGTAGGTAAGTTTAATATATCACGCGAGTGACAACCCTAGTGGAAACTATTTGCGTAGTAGTAATGTAAACTAGCCGACTCAGTCATTCCGGTCACGAGCGAGCAGACACATGTAAAATTGTCCTTAGCCGTGCTCAAACACAGCGGACAATTTCACTTCGTGCAAATAAATGTCCGATACTCAAATCACTCTTTAATCAAACAGTTACCGCATATAAATTCAATACAAATGACTTACTAAATGAACGGTTAATTAATGAGAAAATATACAGATCTTTACATAGTATAAAACAAAGTGGCTTTCGCTTCCTGTCCCTGTGTATTCCTGAAATTTGGAGACTGCCATGTTTGTCGGTTAGCGTGGGATAGGTCTTAAACCCTTTTATTATGAACATCCAACAGTGCGGTAACAGTTTTGATAATGTAACTTATTATTCACTAGCTGTCCCCGCAAACGTTGCTTTGCCATATACATAAATGATTTTGCACTTGTCGCAATATTTTTTATTGCTGCTCCACTCCTATTCATCTTAGCGTGATGTTATATAGCCTATAGCCTTCCTCGATAAATGAGCTATCTAACACTGAAAGAATT
>DWQT01003806.1:0-11989 GCA_018244895.1 Myscelus amystis hages | reverse complement strand
AACGGTAGATGGCGCTAACAGAAGCCTGTATCTGTACGTAACTAAATTTTAACTTATTTCTTAATGAGTCAGTGTTCAATTAAGCATGCGATATGTATAGTTAGAAAATTATAGATAGATATTAAACATTGAATCTTAATCAAGTGTTCTAAGAACAAATGTATTTCATTCACTACGTATATAAACAAGCTACGGTCTTTTAAGTGATTACAATTTAAACACCATGAAAAATCGATATATCGATTGCATTGTACAAGCAAAAGTATATATACGTATGGGTACAACATTAGCCGCTAACAGTATGACAGGATTTTGAGCTTGCTTCAACATGAACAAAACCAATTTTTGCTGTTTGCAATTAAAGTTTTCCCATCCGCAGCTATATACAGCGATTTCCAGTCTCTCCGTAGCCGTCGTCAGCCTCTGTCCTTGTAAACAATAAAAAAAAAACACGCCAAAACTATAGCACACCACCGATATAAAATCACGCCAAAACACCACGGGCAAAAATAAAAACAGCGACATACACATCGCGTTAACTCCAAAACCGATTCCTAAAGCCGAACTATAAACCGCTTGTAATCTTTTAACGGTTTCTAAAAGATATGAATGTCGCACAATGTAATACTTTAAACGTTCAGAAACTTCGCTTGGAGAGAGGTGGCAGTTTTTGACGTCACCTAAAGTCATGACGTCTTCGTAGAGAATGTTGTACATCGCGGTTGTATGGGCCAACAAGAATATGACACTGGAATCATATGCTGCAACCGTTACAATAGATGTTAGCTCTTGAATCGTCAGTATTGCTGCGCAGGCCTCTCGATTTGGTGATACATTCAATGGTTCTAGTCCTGTAATGTTTTTTTATCAACCATTAGCATTCTATAAGAGGTACTTAAAACTAGATTTGATGGAAGTACGAGTATTACGTGAAATCATAAACATTCAAAATTAGTTTCAAATTGTAAAAGTGTTGATAATATTTAATTTTTGTTACCAAAGCACGTTGCAGCAGTAGGATCATTCAGGCCAATGATCTTAGTTGGCATATAGATGCAAATATCGTTTATAAAATGGCACAGATAGTATATTAACACCAAAACTTTGATCTGTTGCAGGTACGCTTGCTGCTTCTTCACAAATGCGCTCGTTTGTTTCACCAGATTATCATTTTTTGTGATAAGTTGAAGTATTACTTTCAGGTCTGACCTAAAACAACGAAAACAATCACTTCACAGACACTTCTGCACATTGCTTCCGTGTGTCGTTTTTTTTTTATTTTTACAGTCCATTTAATCTTGAACCACCTCAGTTCCTTCAATTTCTGTGTAGCAGTCAGGGAGTCGGGTTTCAAATCTCGACGAGACTCTGACTTTCAATTTTGTACGTTATTTGAATTGAATACTAGGTTCTATAAAATGGGATGAAATTTGCCAACCCACTCTTAGCAGATATTTCAGTATTGTCTTTGGAAACAATATGAAGAGCTACGAGTATAAGATATGCGGATTTCCTCCAATTATCCTTAACCATCAAAGATGGTGGTATTTAATTAATGACTACACTTACTTCTATTCTAATGCAATGTAATCTCAAAATAAATGGTAAAGCATTATTTATTTACCTGTTCATCAACATCCACACACTGCCGTTGAAAATGAGGATGAAAATCGTAACGTTGAGGAAGCTGTTGACGCTATCGGTCAGGGTACTAGCGTAGTACATCTGGTATACCACGGTCACGAAAATGTACACGTAACACAAAAGAGAGATATGAATTATCCAGAACGCAGCTGAAATATTGAATATAGCTGTTTTTTATCACAAATTTGTGTTAAAATACGAATAAAATTGTCGTTTTTATATATACTATTCATAATTTTTGATATAATACGTATGTTTAACGTTCTCATAATAATCCGCTTCCTAATTTAAAACTCGGTACATTCGATTCAGTCATTGTAAATGGACAATCTTTTGTCTCCAACATATTTGAAACTCTGCTACTCGTGAGAACGATATGGTGACAATTAAAAACCATAATAACAGGGGTGTAGTTCGCAACTGGTTGGCGATTAGCACGAGAAATGGATGAAATTTGATGAGCGATGCGCTACGACTTGGTGACCAGGTCAAGAATATAAGTTATGGGCAAGCTTTTGTGATAGATTTGATGAAGGTACAAGAGACGTAGAAGGTAGAAGGTAGAAGAGTCGGCAGAAGTCCTTAATCTCTGCCCTCTCCAATGGGATATAGGCATGACTATATGATAATGACTATAACGATTATGATTCAGTAATATGTAGAAATGACATCAATAGCAATGGAACAATAATGAGACGAAACATTGTGAACGAGTACTTCGAATAAAGGCGTTACCAAAAGTATTAATAAGGAATGCCTGGAAATCTATACATTAGTACGTATACAAACCAACAATTTTCTCATTGTTATATGAGTATCCCCCTACTGTAGGTAGAATATTTATAAGCCATATTAAATCGCGGCATGAGGTATATAGCACCTTATTCTTAATATATTCTATCGCACGGACAGCCATGTTGAGAGCCCAACGATCGAATTACACTAAAGAAATTTTACGTGAATGTCTTAATTTCTCAATAACTGCTAACAATTTACTAGATTGCTAAGAAATTAGTGGAACGAGTATTAATTGACAAGGATCTATTATACAATTACAACAATTGACGCAATTTGACGAACTGCAAATGATTTACGTCAATAGAAAATGTACTCACTACCGATGTGCCGTAAGGTCGAAAATATATTAAACATTATTACTCATGTAAATAATGACAGATGTAAATTATTATCAAAATCGCCACAAACCTCTTGCGATCCGGGTATTACTTATATTAAAAATTCTAAAGGTACTTGAAAAATGTTTTATGCTATTAAAGTGAATAATGCTGATGTTGACTTATGATCTCGCAAATGAAAGAGCGCATAGAGGAATATTTTCGTCCCATGTAACTTTATTACAAAAAACGAATGCAACTGTTTTAAAGAATACGCACGACGAATTTTAACGACGACGAACTAAAACCGACATCAAGCAGCATTGTCTAAAAGTACCGGCCAACCCAAATAATATTAGCTGCTAAAAAGAATTACTCAGCAGTAAATTTGTAAGGTACATAGAAATAGAATAGTTACCTAAAATAATTATTAAGTGTCATATTCGCTCCGGTTACGTGCACGATGCTAATTGTAATGTCTGTGATAATGCCTCTAGTAGACAACATGTCCAACTGATATAAGTAAAAAGTTATTGAATAAAACAACACTGCGAATTAGTATTGTGATGGAACTGTCTCGGAACAAGCGTAATTAGCGCAAGTTCTTCCACTAGACCCAAAAGAAATGACGTTCCATCAAGACTTTGTTCAAATCTGACTGATCTCTACATCAGTTATGTATGGAATACATTTTGTGTTCTAAACAATATCAATGTTAATAATCCAAAAACTGATATTTTATAAATCTTTCTGTTGACGAATTGAATTTGCATATTACGACATCTTTGGTAACATGGACAAACTACTTCATATGCAGCAAAGGAAAAGTGTACATAGTAATAATAACTAATAACAGATGTCGCCTCACGTCGTATAAATTTTACTGTCACAAAAGTTACAATATAGATGGCGCGCAGTTAGTTTCTAGATACAGTTTGAACGATTCGAGTACAATAATTTATTTTGTATATTTGTACTTTAATATTATATGAAATTTATTGCCAACAAAGTTGCATTGAATTCGTTTAAGTAAGCTTTCAGTTTCATACTCTATTGCTTAAATGAAACATCTCTACACCATTTTGTGCACAAAACACGGAACATAGATATTTACATTATTACTTAGCTACTGTTTTCTATTTACCCACTGTTTATTCAATGACTAATTTCAATGCTATTACAATAGCATGCTTGAATTCTTTATCGTATTTCAAATTACTTTAAACTGTCTATGTCACTTACCTAATTTATATTAACGTTACATTTTAATACATAAATTTAATCGATTGTGTTAATTTGCTTATCATTGAGATGTTGCTAATATTGTATTCGTTTCGTTTGGCGAGCAGTCTTTTTCCTCTTAATGTCTTTTGTGTGTTGGCCTAATTTGCTGTGCCGTGTAACCGAACATAAGCAAATATTTAACAAAATTGCATTCAGCATGATTATCATTTATAAAGTGACTACTTTATATAGAGAGAAGAAGAGAGAGCCAAAGAGATGGTACGTCTAGGGAAGAAATTTCGCATTCTCGGATATTAACACTTACGTACTTTGCTCCAAATTAGTTCCTTTCAAAAGTCATGATCTGAATTTTTTTTCTCTTCTCTGTCTGCGTCACATATAAGCAGAATGAAAACAATAGATATTCAAATTCACAATCTTTGTCATGTAAACCAAAACCATTCCCGTTATCTAAATACACCTAGCGAGTATACACCACAATACCTAAAAAGTTTATTATCACAGATTACAAACTCATAACAGTCTTATATAACTACGGCTTTATTATTTGGGGAAGGGTTCAAAAAATATACAACGGAGATTAAAGTAAAGTTGTAGCAAAATTCTAAACGCTCAGAAATTGTGACATATTATATGTGTGGTTCCCATATGCTAGGGAAAGGCGGGAAAGGGAACACATTTCCCCCCAAAAACACTACAGCGTACTTCTGTAACCAAAACATTCCATGTGCCAATATGTTCTCAAGATAATTCAATTGAGAATTACGAAATAAGTAATAAAAATTTATTGTAGGACAAAACACTTCACAAAGAATTATAAGTAGGAACTAGGAACTAATATTTATTTTATATCCGCCGTGGTTCGCTTAGTTCCGCGCGTCGGCGGGACTATTGCGTGCTGGCTGAATGGAAGTGTTCCGTTCTTACGGCCACAACCGCACTACTCGTACATGATCGAAAACCGGTTATTGTTTATCGCCTTCGTAAATATGTGCACTACGTCACTACGTTGCACAGGCATATTTGCAGATGGTCTCTGTATTGACTTTGTAGCGCGTATCTTTATACAGACTTAGTATTGTTATACAAAATAATTAACGATAAGGCAAAAAAATACAATATTTAACAAAACTCAAAACAGGAAAATCGGTAATAAACATTTTTAATGACAGGATAAATGCAAATATTTCGTTATAAACTAACGAACAAAAACAAGGTAAAATTTCATCAAAATTCGTAGAAATGAAAAACACATATAATAATAAACGGCATTACCAAAATGTCTACATACGAAGACTAATATAACAAGGTGGAATAGATTATACCAATTGTTATTTAAAAGGTTACATAACCGCCTAATAATGTTCAGAACAGAAATAATGTTGAGGCGCTGACTTCCACCATTTAATGCATAGACAATTTCATTGAAGTTGGTTCTATGTTCTATTTTTGGAATGTAACAAGTTAAATTAGAAGCCACGTAATAGGGAGCAAAACTACTTGTATTTGTACGTATTGTAGGAAGAAATGTTTATCTCTCGTATCTCTCGTACGTAGTACTATTAAATTTATATCTAACCGTTTCATTAGTTATATGATTCAGAATATAAACGATCAGACAATGACGCGGCCGCAATTTGACAACAATCAAATGAAATTAACAGGGCACACTATGCATGGGATTGTAACTCCGATACAGATGACACTCATATTAGTACTCAGCGTCGATAGAACTACGCAGACCGGAATTTCCCTCTTCCACGAGTAAGCGTAAGCGTTCATTGCGTTCCGCATTCGAAAATCGAACGTCATAGAGTATCTGTGGTAGGGAGACCTCGTTGTACTCACCAATACAGTTTATACATACCTATATCACAATACTGTGTGAAACTGAATGCATGCGTGAAGTTCATATTCTACAATTGTAGTGTTAATATTAGCCTTTATTAAGATTATTACTATGATGCTATTCGTTTATATTGTGTGATATGAGTAGTTAGGTCACAATTACACCGCGAGCTAATTGATTACCCACTAGGTCGTATCTGGCGTAACGCGAGGTTCGACAAACGCCCACATCATCTGCAATACGTGGATGTTGAGTGGTAATTAGATCATTGAATTGACCCTATATTGACGTTGCTTCTGTCTTAATTTTTACTCTTGACCTAGCCCAAATTCGCACTAAACATCAGTGTCAAGGCATTCCCAATGTTTAGCAATGGGGTAGCAAATCAATATTAAGTCTTCAAAAATACATAATCGACAGAAATATATTCAGGGACTGTGTAAGGCTTTTTGCGTTTGACATTAATAGGGTTTCCATTGCCAATTAAAGCATATGTTCCCTACTGTATGCATAACAGTTTAATGGCACGGTTTCAAAGAACATTACGCAAATAAAGTTTATTATGGTATTTGTTTTTAATATACCAATCTAAGTAATGTGTAAGTAATATTAATACTGTTATCACGTGCTACCGCTGGGCACAGATGTCTTCCGCTAACGCGCCGACCCTGAACCATGCTCCGCCACGCGGCTTCTGTAATATCGGACATTTCGCAGTACCACGTCACCTGAAACACAGGAACTAGACAGCTGATACAAAGGCGATACATGAGTTCAAACCATGGACGATGAATGTTCGCGGTTGTTACGTATTGTGATTGTTTCAACACTTTTGTTTGGAATGGAATGCGATAGGCCGGTAAATCAACATTAGGTTCATTATTCGCTCAACTGCTGTTGGAACCACAATAACATGAAGGTTATACCGCGAGGTTATTGTAATATGAGCATTCAATGTTTATGGAATACGTTTTTTTTAATGTATCATTCGTATTATTATTCTACCTACCTGCATAAATAACTAGAACTCCTATATGAAAGCAACATAATAATGTAGGTAATAAGTAAAATATTGTCTATGGCAACCTAATAAGCATATTTATGTATATCAACAATATACGAATATGACAATTAAAACAATGTCCATAGTTTTATTTTTCAAATCACCCGTATTTCTCTTGAATAAAAATGCAATATGTCTTTTAAGTAGTATCTATACTTTATCTGTACCTCTTAAATACATTTACTTGACAATCATTCGACTTTTAAAAACTAATCGACGGTTAAAGACTTAATAGATAATTAAATAATTGCTGAAGGAAAGTAAAAAACTGGTTTCATGCTATCTTTGACTGGTTTATTTCAAAAGCAGTACTTAATTGACCTATCCTTTAAATATTCTCAACACATTCAACCGCTTACCACATAACATCAATATAACTAATATATTAAATATTTTTTGGTAAAGCGTCATTTAAAAATGCATGTACAAATATCTATGATATTCGAGGAATAAGTTAATAAACATTACCTATATACTACAATGCTACTCAATAGACACACATGTGTATCAAACGCATACTCATTCGATTTCACCGTTCATAATGTCCGTCTTAAAAGAAAATTAAAGCTTCAAATTCAGGTGACGCTGTAAGCCGGGGCGGGCCGGCCCGGCTCCTGTCAGCTGTGGTCGGAGCTGACGCTGCGAACCCTGCGGATAAAGTCCTCCACCTTCTTATATGGACTCTGACATCTCTCTTGGTTCGACCCTATCAGGTACGGGCCGTTAACGGTTTCGCGGCCTTCGGGCGTGTGGCGGCCGCTCGAGCCGTCCGCCGCGACTCGGCCTAGAAACGGCTCCATATCCGGAACGGACGTCGACGCGGCCATATTCCGTTCCCCCTTCGCGGCCAACTCCGCCTCCCTCTGCCGCAACCACACCGGCGAATGTACGTACACTTTCGGCCGCTCCCTCAACGCGTTGCACCGCTCGAGCGCCGGCCTCCTGACCGGCACCGGCGGCCTGTAGGCGGCCGGGAGCGGAACCCCTCGACCGAACACCGTACAAATCAACCCTTTGAGTGCCGCTCGGAAGTCTTTCAAGTGGTATGCGTACAGCAAAGGATTGATGGCGGAGTTTAGATGTGAGAATATAATGCAGAAGTAGGTGAGAGTGTTCGGTATGTCTAACTCTGGCATGAACGTTTTGATGGCGTTGATAGTGTAGAGGGGGATCCAGCAGACGATGAAGAAGAAGACGATGATCGCGAGGTTCTGTGTGGCCTTGACTTCGCGTTTCTGCGCCGCGCCCAGCACGCGAAGCATGGTGCCGCCGCGCCCTTGGCCCCCTTCCACTGTCACCACCGCACTCATCTGTGCATTAAGAAAACAATAAAATTAAGAAGCGCCATAAAAGTGTTGTGCCTAAATTATACCAATGTGAATTAAAACAAATAACATTTAGCCTCCACAGTTATATTCGTGCTTGTTGAAGTACGAGTATATTTGAGATTTCCACGTTCATGTCACTTTTGATATTCTAGAAATTTTCTCGCTTCGGTTCGCTCTCTGTGCTTACGTGGTTTATTGTAATGACAATATTAAAATTTATAGTCAATTACTGTTTTATTTCAATAGTCCTGATAAAAGACCAAGTTTCAAAAACTCCATATTAAGATATGTAATAAATGATGATCCAATGTATGTATCATTTCTAGAATTAGTCATCTGTGGCTGATTGCAACATATTATAATGATACGCAATTTACATTACAGCAGCATTAAACATTAATACAATATTGTTGATGTTTTATTTATTATTAATCGTATTATCGTGATAATGTTGTCGAGAAACAGCAATAATTTTATATGTTATTTTTCCTCTTACGTCTTTTATCTGTAAATAATTCTACATGCGCAAAATAATAAACCTAATATATGATATTTACCTTATATTTACACTGGCTATCATACTATCGCTATGAATGAAGTACCGTGAAAAGGCTCCTTAAATAAATATATCTAATATTTGTCCCATTCCTAATAATTTTTCTATGCAATAATTTCCATAAATCCAGCAGAATTTTTTTTACATACATAAATTATTACCAACTTACACTCTCATTGCCCTAGGGGGGGGGGGGGGAAGAATAATGATATATATTCAGTAACGATAATTGGCAACAAATCAAAAAAACATTGCGCAGATAAGCTTAAGGACAGTTGTAATAATAAACGAGTCAAAAATGACTCTGAGTGAGTCCTTAAAAAATATCAAGTATAGCCCAAACCGCGTTAATGACAGATTAATTTAACTAAAAATAATTGGGATGATTCCATAAACAGCTATCAGATAACAAATTAGGCAATGATATGCCTGTGTTATGGTAATCGGACAACTGATAAACATACGATATAATAGATAATTGTGTTTACACCCAATCACAAAACAAACAAAAGTGCTCATCATACAAATGTTTGTCCTGGGTGGGAATCGAACCCACGACCTCTGGTTCGACAGTCTAGGTCCCTAAAACCTCAATAATTGTACACATACAAAATAATTAAATAGTATATGCATAATTATATACATATTATTTACATAGAACAAGATGGACATGACTATAATTCACCTAAATAAAAAAAAATTAACCTTATATTCCAGTGGGTACTGTGTCATTTCCATAATAGATTACCGGTACGGACACCGGCTGATACGTATGTGTAATTCAACACAACCATAATTTGTAATCATCACAACCAACAGCAGTTACCATTTCATATTACTCAGTTATTGTACTCGGAGTATACTCGTCACACACGCGCGTAGGTGGGTACCTACAAAGTGTAGGTAGAAAATAACACTTAGTAACTAAGATCTATCGTTCAAACGAAGTTTCAGAACATTTATTCACTATTTCACAATAGGGATAATGCAACAAAGGGAAACTGTCAACAATTTCAAAATATATTTGCTATAGGCTTCGAATTTATTCCGAGAGAGATGAACACAACTTTAAAGGTATTACATACGTATTTTACTCATCTTAAACTGGTAATAATCTATGTTTATTTAACAATAATACAAATCAAATTGAAAACGGGTTCTATAGCCTCACACTCACGGTCTTTAACCTCTCAACAGGCGAAGTGACTTCGAAATTAATTTTTATTAGTATGTTTTAACTACCTAATCCGATAATAATATACATTAATTAATAATTCAGGTCAAAACGCTTTCGGTTCAAACTCCTTTAACTGGACCCGCATAACCTCAACGGTGTAGGTGCCAACCCTAATTTTATTGCTTCTATGCCAATAAGCTTGAATAAATTGTTCAACATTGTTTCTAAGTAACAACTTTATTAGGTATTAGCATTAATAGAGTAATTTTAAAAGTTTAGTGTTATTACTACAAGGAAGTTGAATACAGTAAGGAAAATGGCATCGGACAGAAATTAGAGATAATTGTCCAGCCAAGCACACGCTTGTCACCGCAATAGGATGAAAGTGGACTGTGGGGCCGACCAGGGTATAACTCCAGTCCTCATTCATGAAATTGATATATGTTAAACAATCACGCCTATTCCGCATTGGGGCAGGCAGCGACTAAGGATTTCCACTGACTGCGGTCCTAACAAACTTTACTGATATTTATTTATCCTTCATTTACTTTGATATTGATGCATTAAAAGTTATTTTTAAATATAACATATTTTCAAATTATTATTTATCATCAATATATTATATTAAATTATATTGTATTTCCAAATCATTCCACACGAGTTTTCCCAAGTTTTCTGTACTAGTCATCATTACTGTGAGTCAAGCCCAGTGACTTAGTATTTTGACCGATAGCTCTGAAGCGGGAAACACGGAATGAAATTTTCTGAGGTCGACTTACATTGATGTTAAGTTCACTCATAGTTCCATTAAATACCTACGCACTCAGTTTGCTACATCACGGCACTCAATTCTAATATGTTATGTATTGTACTTACTAATTAGATATTTCCATAAATATATCTATAGATACTTCCATAAAAGTAGCTTATGATAATCATCATTTTTTAGTTTCCATTCTTCACAAACTAGCGTGAAACGGTCCTACTTGTGATTGTAGCTGGGCGTACGAAAAGATAATAAATAAAGATATACCTACATAAAATTCTTTCCCATCTTTCTACTGTGCGACTGACATAATCTAGAACGTCATAGATAAAAGTAGAACTGTTTATCTTTTGATATCACTATATAAATAGGTCGCTTTGATTTCATGTTAGTCAATTCTTAAAGTGTAATGCACGGTCTTAACTTAGCAATCTATTGTTACAAAAAAAATGACATGTGTCTTTTCAAATATACATAATATGTTCTATAATATAACACAGGCTCAACGTGTGTTTAGGTAATTTAGGTAAGCAGAAACCAGAAGATAAGAAGATGTATGGGACTCTTAATATTGCAGCATTTATTAGTGTTATCTGTGGAATACATCTAAGGAAGTAAGTGATAGGAATGGAATGTTTTGCCTTGTGTAATATATACATCTATACTCTATACTAATATATACAACCCTAAGGCAAACCCTAGTTTAAGATATTTCATTCAACAGTAAAGTTTAGTATTCAAATCATACTAGTTTACCAATATCAAGACGCCTTTGTTCTTCAAGAAACCATAAGTACAACAGGAAAAATTCTTTAAAAATACTGCATAACTAGCTGGTCGGTACTACTTTTTGTTCGTACCTGTTTAACAACGACGCGGTAAATGTGCGCATAGAAGGCCGCGAGTAGTACGCTCGGGGTGACGATAGTAGCGAAATAGAGGAACAACAGGTAGTTGTAATCCATGACTTCGACGAAGTAGCAGCCCGGCGCGGAGTCCACTGCCGCGTGCCAGCCGAATAGCGGCAGAAAGCCCACGCCGGCGCCGGCCACCCAGCATACCGAGATTATAACTGAAACAGCGGAAAATCCACATTAAAATAATAGATTCAATTCAAATTCAATTATTAGAGTATTAGATATTAAAAGATTAGACATTAAAGTATTATTTTTTTTTTTTATAATATGGAAGTAGCAGACGAGCATGCAGTCCACCTGATGGTAAGTGGCTACTGCCGCCCATGGAC
>DWQT01003805.1:0-11989 GCA_018244895.1 Myscelus amystis hages | reverse complement strand
CATGCCTAATGCGATAGAGTGGAAAAAACTTATATATACTTATTTCCTACATAATTAATCAGATCAAACACAACAATACAAGATATTAATTAGCAACGTAACATAATACAGATGCTGCAACCATATACGTAAATACGTGAAATGTTAAAAACGTATTTTCATGTCTAATTATGTAGATAGCAAATGTCAACTAAAACCATAAACAATAACACAGTTTACCTAAATAACATACATGTAGTCGGAAAGGGTTTTCAATAATAATTCCTCGATAAATTTCACCTTTACCGCGTACGGTCAGCTAGTTGGCAATCAAATTATTATATTGCTTTTTCGTTCCTCGCATAGCTCGGATAACTCCTCAAATAACGCATGGTTTTACCCTCCATACCATTGTCACGACATACACCTACCTTATAGTTACTCGTACGAAACAGATTTCAGTCATTTAAAAACATTATTACTATCAATTTTACTTAATGCGGTAGGAGTATTATTGTAGGTACAAAGCCATTTACAAAACGTATTTGTAATTGACTTTTTGTATATATAGTGCATAAGTAGGTACGCATGATTTTGTGAAGTGCATAATATTATGTAAGTACATAAAAGTAACATGAAGTATTTTGGTATCTAGTTTAATGGAGCGAAACCAATGTACGCAATATTGCAGTGGGAATTGCAATATTGCAATAGGCAGTGGGAAAATTGGTTTTAATAAAAAGTAAACAAAAGTGTTAATACGAGAATTTAATTATGGTGTAAAAATCTGCGATGTGTCAAATATGTACTAGGACAGCATGGTAATCAACGATTCTGGTGTTTCAGACACAAAGGAAAACTCCAACGTATCCTATCAAATTTATTCGTTCAATATATTTTAATGGATCTCAAACATCACGCGACCGACGTTGAAGACTAATGGCGCGTGGTTTTCGGATAACTTATTACATTACATCGTTAGTGTCCAAGGTTCATCCACCTCGAACACGGTGTCTGCAGCGATTTATTGCAGTAATGTTAGCGATCTGTCGCTTCGCCAACGTAATAACTCTAGCCGGCGATACAAATAGCGAAAACGATACCTTTTTAATATTACCCATCGCTGCTCTTTCATTTCCCATTCTCATAAAAAGATTCCTTTTTTGAATTTTACATTGTATTACGTTTGTAAATAAACTCCAATGTTATTCACATGGTAATAAAATGTAGAGGTATAAATACTTAATAGCAATGAATTGAACGTATTATGTTGTGTCGTGTATTAATTATAACTATTCTCAAATCTGCTCAGAGCTGGGCATAGCCTTTTCATGTACACAAACGCCACCATGCAAGTTAATGACTATTAGTGAATTAATAAAATATTACTATTTTGAAATAAAACCTCCAATTATTATTTCTTAATGTAAAAATTAACACGTCATAAATCCTTATATTATATTTTCAAGTCCTGCTGTTAAAAACTGTTATAAGGGTGACACTAACGATTTTTATACATAAAAGAGAAGTTCGTACTGTCCTTATTATAATTTAAAGGTCTGGTCCCATTATTCATGAGCGAGGAGGTCCCGCTTCATTCCCCACACGAAATAGTTGCAATAAATTGGGACAACTTTATTGGCTATTAAAATAAGTAATGAAACTGGTTCGTATAGCGTGTGCAACCATTTCATATGAGAATTAGTGAATTATTCGGTGTGTGTAATGTCATTTTTGTGTATACGTCATACTTTAAAATAATGATAGTAGCAGGTGCTATGATTAAAATAATTATTCGCGTTATGGCCAGTTTGCCTTTTAAATAATTTTAATAATACTTCTCGTTGAATTCATTGCAGATACTTCCTTACGAATATTGATACAGTGTTACATGACTTTTAAAGTGTCAATAATATTAGTTTTTAGTGTGATTGGGGTTAAGCTGAGCAAACTGCATAAAGCCTATTAAAACTGGCCTTTCACTTCGAATATTTGAACAAGAGGACAATGCATCAAAAATGGACATGATTTATTAATCAAAAGTAAATTATCTAACCGATTTTCAAACGAAATGTAGGTACAGAAAGTGTTCATACAAAGACGAACCAAACCCAATTTGCAGAACTGTTCCCGACTACTGTATTCCAGTATTCTTTGTTACTGTAAAATCCCTTTGTAATGCCTGGAATGGTCCTCATTATGTGCAACGTCAGTTTAATTAGCTCAAGAGGAAAGTTATCGTTCGCTAGAACGGCTTACAACTTGTTATTCTACAAAAGGATTATTTCCGTCTGCAAATGGAATTTGTTCAATATCACAATATTTAATTGGGTTCGGAGAAACAAAAATTAAATATGACTTTTGAACATAAGCTTACGTCTACTTACTAATTGTTTTGATTTTCGTGATATTATTTGACTTTTAAGACCGTAGTATCCTCACAAGCAGATACATTTTTAAAGGATTAAAGTTCTGTATGAAATCGGTCAGAAATGCGCCGTCCATCAGTATCAAGATAATAAACACTAATAAATCGTTAGTCCACCGTCTAAGAAATTTTTATCAATTCAATCCCGTATACTCTTCTTCTATCAACACGAACTACTTTACAAAACTAAGTACTCATACCTTGCAGCAGATAACAAAGATTTATGGATATCGCAAACTTAATCAACATCGCTCAATTAAATCGCACCACCTTTCACTAACTCCAACAATCCAGTGACTTCCTGGAATCCATTCAGGGGAACGGAGATTTCCGTCAAATTACACACCACCTTGGCGCAACTATTTATAAAGATTCCGTTTGAAGGGTGAACGCTATTCACGATGTGAAATTTGACGTGTGCGACCTCGCTCAGTTCAAATAAAATGTTCACTCCCATTGTGTAGCGCCGGGAAGTGGAACATATCCACCTCGGAGCCCTCAGTTCTCGACATTACCCTGACAGGCCTCTTGTCGAGTGGTTAGGACCCTGACTGTTAAACCGGAGGTCGTGGGTTCGAATCCCGTTTAGTTACCATTTAGTATGTATAGGCGTAGCTTATCTGGTCTGGTCACCGCAATACCGGCTCAGCCTACATACATAGTTATCAATATTAATATTATGTTATTCTTCAAGATATCTTCAATGTTTGTCAATGTTTTCCACATGCTTATATTGAGTTGATACCTCCAGAAGAAACATAATGCGGTCTGTAAGAATAGAGATATTTGGCAGTCGGTGTTTTCAGCCTACGCCGTTTTTGTGACCTGCAGGGACCCTTCATATAGCGTCATTTCCAATTCCAAAAGATAGGCATCTCAAAATTACAAAATATAAAAAATTTTAAACATTCGTTAATATAAGATTACAATTTCAAACACAACATTCGATTAAAATATTTTCATAGAATACATTAAATAGTGTTATTTCAATTTCTTTCACACTACCCAAATATTGAATCTACGAACCCTATATATTAGATTCATTCAATTCGAAGGCTATAAGTGTACCTACATGCCTTGTACTGTATGGGTGATGTCCATGGTGTGAATAAAGCATATACATAAAAGGCTCACCCGTGATCATAACGCCGATATATTTGGATATGTCGCGACTCATTCGGTACACCGTCTACGGCTCAAACACCGGTATTAGGGCTGTACTAAAACATAAGCTAATTTAATTGAAAGAAAACCATATTATCTTTAAACGCTTCATACATGCCTGCAAATGAGGATCAGTAAAAGAGCTGTAAGATAAAATAATAGTAATAATATATTAGGACATTATCACATGTGGTCTCCACACAAAAATGTCTGCTTTGGGTGGGAATCGATCTGACAACATTTGATTTAGCTACGAGTATCAGTCTCTGATCACAAGATCAAGAGGCCAGTCATGATTCTACTTACATTATAATATTGCTAATATTATAATATTGCTATTACAAAATATCAATTTAAATATTCATTTAATTTATAAAGCATTAAAGAAACTTTTGTACATACTTTAACGATTGTTATAGAATTAGTAACAGTGACGATTATATACAATGAGATTCATTGTCTGAACGTATACAAACGATTTTAAATAGTATTTCGTACTATATCAATGGACACCCCTAACAAGACAGAGGGTAAGGCGGGGTTCAAACTAATCTGGTCTCTACAGAGCGATCGGGTTTGTACGAGTCTACATTTATAAAGATTCAGAACGGATACCCCAAATGAACACAATTTAAAGATGAATGCCTCTTCGTATTCGCAATTTGAATGAACATTTGCGTCTCATTCGGACTTAATATGGTAATATATTATGAGCCGATGGGATATGCGCCAGAGAAAAGATGTCATCCGTTTTACCGTGACATACATTTTCGTTATTTTAAAAAGTACTATTGGAAAAGAATCATTTATTACTCATACAGCCTTCCTCACTAACCGTTTCACGGTTTCCCCATTGAACACGGATGTTTTGGTGAACTTTAATGAATAAAGCCATCGTCTACTCAGCTGAGGATGGCTTCTTCGCCAATTGTATCGTTGTAGGTATATTTGACACTGAAACGTACATAAAATTGCAAGTCACGAGTTAGTGCTGGGACTTAATACACAGTCCCCGGACTGGGATACTAATAAATACCTATGATAAAAATCTGTCAAACTGAAAATAGACATTTTATGTTTTCATTCCGCCAGTTTCAATAAATACATACAAAAGCACGAAGTTCCGAAATAAGTAAGTACTTTTATAATTGAAATTATCCTTTTCGTTCCACAAAACAATGGCGTCGCCCTGTTGACTTTCCCAACAGGCAAAGTGAATCCGATATTCATAAGCCATCCCATGCCTACATTAGCATCAAGTGGATGACATACTCCCATCAGATTAATGCCCATATTAGACATGCATCAAAGGACTCCAAACGGTATTGTTAAGTGCCCTCCTATGATTTGGCGAACAATACGACTAAATTATAAGCTTAACGATCTTAAGAACCTCTTGACCTGTTTCTCTGAGTATTAAATTATTACTTTATCGAGATGTTGCGCAATAATTTATACCTACTGTAAAGGAAATAAGAACGAAAATCATATGGCAGAAAATACATGTTTTGGGGCGTCGGAAAGTAAATAACAATAATAAGTAATGGCGAATATTTTGAAAATGCAAGCATTTTTGACTACTTCATAGTTTAGTCGCTGGTGTAATTTTTCACCCATAGCGCATGGAATTATCTTCTAAAACCGGTCATACTATGTATAAACACGTATAATATGTTAGACAGTATTTTATCTCAAATGAAATGGGAATTAGGAAAACGAACCTTTTTTTGTGAAATTATTACCAGTATATTCTGTCTTAACTAAACAAAGTTATAGTAAATCGAATGAAGTACATTTATATTATAGCCAATGGAATAGAATAGAAGCCTTACTCTGCCTACCCCTACAACAAATAGGCGTGATTGTATAGATAGATTAAAGTATTTAATTAAAGGTAAATGATATAAAAAATATCTAGAATTAAAATCTTAACTGCTACATTATATTGTCTTTTATGCTATACTTAATTTGAAGGTAAGCTTGAAAGAAAACATGATTGACAACGAATAGATTTATTATAGTCATTGATTACTTTACTTTACTTTGTAAAATGCTGCCACGCTGTAATTTTATAATCACGACTAATAAAGCTAGTACTGCAGGAGCAGGTGAAATAGTTTAACTATTAAATTACTGATAAATTTTATTAAGTTAATGGGTAACCGGCTAAGTTTATGTGCATTTTTGCAGTATAGCCCGACTATTTTCAGACCCATGCAAAATCCTCATCCATGAGCGTCATCATACCGTGGTTGGAAGGTTTACCCATAAACATCTTTCGTAATAAAATAGTTATCTTTATTATATACAGCCCATAAATATAACGATAAATGTAATCGTTGCAAAGCATGCAATTACTAAATGTGTAGTATCAAAAATTAGCTTTAAAAATCCATAGTCTACATACAATTACACTTATTCTGAAGAAGATATATCAGAGTAGAAATGATGTAGGTAATATAAATATGTTATGGTTGTTCAGACAGTTGAATGATAAACATAATCGCAGTAAGAAATGTAACTAAAAATAAAATAAAATAAAAAATATGTGCATTCCACATCTGGCTCCGGCTCACCACGCTTAGTGAGGGATAAATAAAAAAGAATTACTACTACAAAAATACTTTAGTTACTATTGGCCTGCAGACAAGATGACTGATCCGGAAATGCCAATTGAGCGCGAAGTACATTTAGAACTTGACTTCCTGAGTTCTATGGGTTACAAGATATTTCTGTGTCCCTTCATCAGAAGGACCAGGAACCAAATGATCGGCTACGTTATCACGTACATCATCGTCAGCTGCGTCACCACCCAGTTGTTCCTGACTTTCTTCCAAACTGGAACCAGCGATTGGTTGGAACTGATCAACATTTTTCCCAACTTCGGCGTATGTGTCATGACAATCATAAAATATACTAAGATACAGACAAACAGAGAGTTGTACCAGGATATCTTCTATCACTTCCGAGATGACATGTGGGATATTGTCTCGTCACGGTCGTCTACTCATCGCGAGTTGGTGAGAAAATACAGGCGAATCACGATGATCATAAACCGATTCCTGTTGTATTATTCAATTCCCTTGACGATTGTCGTCGATTCTTTTCCTTACGTGATAATGGTGTACGAGAACAAAATTCTAGGAAAGGATTTGGTCCACTTGTATCCTTTCGACGGCTGGTACCCATTCGATAAGGTGAAGTGGTACGCAGTGGCTTACCTTTGGGAGAGTTTCATGACCGCCGTAGTAATTTGCGTGTACGGATTTTCGAACATGATTCACGCTTCATACATAGCTTTCGCTTGCATGGAGTTGAAAATACTGGGAAATTGTTTGGAGGAATTAATAAGCCCCGAGGACGTGATTAACATAAAAGCTGGGAGGAATGTTGAAACAATTCATATTGCCGCCGTGAAGAAGCTGAAGATAATTATCGCGAAACACGAGTACCTTGCAAAGTATAAACAAACATGTATTTTTAAGTAAAGAAAACACGTTAAGATATTAGTTTCAAATTTGAGCAAGCCGCTTTAATTAATTTATTGATAAATCGTGAGATACCACAACTGCATTAACATTGCTCCAAGCATTTTGTTACAATATAAATATATTTAAGTATTTATTCAATCAAAAGAATATATGACTGTTTCAATTTTAAACTTAGCAATATCTTAGTAGAGCGTTGTCCGTGTTTTGAATGTTTCTGAGTGATAATTCTGGCCGGTAATAGTATATGAAAAACATTGTAGTTGTTTTGAGTTTGATATTATTATTGTTTGAGTATTATTTATTAGTTATCCATTGGTTTAGAGTTTGAACCGTGATTGCATATGCTAAAATTGGAGTTTTCAAATGAAAATGTAGCAAATGTCTGTAATAGAATTTCCGTTCAATGTAGAGAACATTTAAATTAAGATGTCTCGTTGGCCACCTCTATATCATAAAACTACTTGTAAATATTTCCATATTTCTAACTTTACATTAGGTTTTATTGCCTTTTAAATTTATTACAAAGCAGTTCAGGCTAAAGTTGGGCGATACTAATAAGCGTTATCGTTAAATTTCGAAGAAAGTCTTCAGCACTCGACGCAGTTTTGGGTGACGCCATGCTGCTCAACTATTCCCTGGGAGCCGTTTTCATTTGTCTCACCGCCTTTACGTTCACGGTACTCACTTTTTGCATGTTTAAACTTTAAAATACAACAATCTACCCATTAACACTTAAAATTTTAATCCCCCGATGTACAATAACAGTAAAAATTGAAAAGAACAATTTAATAGTTAAATCGTAGTTACTTTGTTATGATTTGGTAGATGTCTATTTTAATTATATAGCGTTTTTTCTGATTTAAGAGTTCAGGGTAATTTTAATACAGAGTTTTTGTGTTATCTTTTTTCAGGTAGTGGACAGCTTGTACAAATCAGTCCGTTATTTTTTTATGTTCACTTCGCTACTCGTGGAGATATTTAATCAATGCCTTATTGGACAGATTCTGAGTGACCACGTAAGAATACTAATATGTGGATAATATTTCTCTAACTGTATCGATTACATGCAGAGTTTTCAGGGATGAGTGCAAACCATTTTAAGATGTGATATCCAAAGTTGCAAGGTTAAAAGTGCAACGGTTAAAAGATACTCAGAGAGTTAAAATGTGCAATACGTATACTGAATACATGTATGTATTTACAGAGTGAAAATCTTACTGAATCCATATATTCATCCGACTGGCCATACGCAAGCCCGCAAACAAAGAAAATGATGTTAATGTTAATGATGCGCACTCAGAAACCCTTTGAGCTGACTGGCAATGGCTATATTGCCATGAATATGAACACGTTTAGCAGCGTAAGTTTCATTGGATACCTAATATTTATAGTTCAAGCATTTGCGGTAAAGAGGTAGACTTAAAAAGGAATAGACCTTCATGTACAGGGTCCGCTTGGAGATTTATTTATTACGATCAAGTAGGTGATCAAGTAGGTATAATGAAGTATTTTCAGTATTTCGTCGGTAAAGGAAAACATCGCGAGGAAACCTGCACACCTTAGGGATGTTATAAGTTTGTATAATATTTTCTGAGATGTGTGAAATCTACCAATCCGCATTTGGCCAGCGTGGTAGACTATATCCTAAATCCCTCTCACTATGAGAGGAGTCCCGGTCCAGCAGTGTACCATGAAAGGGTGAAAAAAAAATCGTTTGTTAACATGTGGATTTGTTCCCAAATATAAAATTTATCATAATGTACAAGAACGGGAATGTAAGGTAGTATTTCCATAATCTAAGTCTTCATGCCTCGATAGATAACAATGCTTAGTTGTAAATAATATGCAAGGAACTTTTTGATATCATAAATCATACTACTTTAAGTCTTGCTTATTTGTGACAAGTGGCGCCCTCTAGCAAACGTCAAGCGGAGCTTGATCACATATTCCTCTCACTAGATGTCCCTTGATTTTTGATCGTATATTAAATGAAAACCTATTATTTTTCGTAAAAGGATTTACATATTTGTGGTAAAATTGAAAGTCGAAAAACTAGAAATTAAAAAGAAAGTATCATTATATTATTTACTTTTCAATAGTCAAATTGTACATTGTTTTGTAAGTTTTCTATTTTTTCAGATTTGCAGCACATCATATCAATTTTTTAACTTACTACGCACGGTGTATCCTTAAACTTACTGTTGATAAAAATTAGAAAGCCCGCACATAATAAACTCTAAATAAACTTTTAATAATAAAATATATTAACTCTAAATAAATATCTACATAAATAATTTTACACCCAGACGCAGAACAAATTCATTCATTCATATTCTTTACATAAATATTGGTCCTGAGTGTAAACCGGACTCAAAACCCTCATTTGACTTAAATAAATATACCGACAGAATAAAATGACAATTTTAAAACACTGTTAAATCATATTGCACAAAATAAAAAGTCTTGAAGGTGAAGACTTGTCATTTAATTAATTACCGTCACATATTTAACATGTTAACAACCAGTATTTATCTTTTTAAGTGACTTCAAAAAGGAGGACATACTCTGTATTTATTTATTTAACAATTTACGACTGTATTTATTTAACAATTTAGAACACTGGACAATTTTATACTTAGGTACTGCTTATCTCTCAAAAAGATCTTTCTATTTTATGTTTCATCTACATATTAATGAAGAACTTTCTAATTTAAGGGAAAATTTCCTAGCAGTGAATGTTTGCATATGTTAATTAAAAAGAAAAATACGTTTTTAATAAATTTAGGACAAGGTCGGAAAGGAATCCTACAAATACTTACTGCAATAACATGATATAAAAATGTAATATTAAAAGCAAAATGCTCTATGAGATAAAGTTGTATTATGAAGTGATGTACCTTGGGAAAAATTGATTCGAAATTTCGGATGCATACGACAGCGAAACAGGGGATCGAGATGACAATGGCTTTATTGAAATCATGCGCCTTCAACCAAAACCATAAACCCAATATGGCTGCCTTCATATTAAACTCTGAATGAAATGCGAGAATATGGAACATTTGCATCATAGATTTATCGTAAAAATGTCTTAGTTTCACTTTTAGTCGTACGTTTGTAAATATTTATATTAAAAAGCTAATGATGTAAAAATATGAATAGTTAATATGATACGAACATGTTTTCAGTAATAACACCTTAGCAAAATACGGATAGTACCTTAAAAATACCTTAAATAAATACCTTTGTTGCTTTTCACACTTTTAAATTTCACGAAAGACGTCTAGAAAGTGACATTATACATAATGTTTCCATACAAATGGAGCTATATCTTCGTGACTTTCTAGTAGGTAGACTATAATTTAGTAGCAATTAAAAATATACACAGATTACGATAATCGCTGCCTCAGTTTCACGATCACGAATCAATAGATAAATATGGAATTGTTCAATAAATAACCAATAAAACTTATGGCCTAAATAATCACGCTTTCTATGAACAATAAATTAATTTTACGACATTCTTTCTTTATAAGCTGGAACATTTTCAGCAAAACTCATTCCGAAAATCCCAAAGATGGGAACAAAATATCGAACAACATTTATAGTTCTTCTACTTATTCCAGCGGTTGTTTTGGCAGCTAAAGCGGGTAAGTGAAACAAATTTATTTAACAAACAAAACTGTTGATAGACGGCATGTGATCTATTGCAAATTAGTATTTTTGGGACTTATATGATTACAAAAATGTTAAATATGTGATCGACCACGGTTTTATCGGTTGTATCGACCACGGTTTAAAATTCCTTCGTGAAGCTTCTGGCCGTATAATATCTGAGGATAGATAGAGGATAGATAGATAGAGGATATAATATCTGACTTGATGGTAAACTGATTCAGGTAGCACTAAACACAGTCATTAAGCGACGCACTGGTCGAACGTCAGTTTTGCTATAGTATATTGTATGAACATATGTGTATTTTTGACGCTAATGCCTACTTTACTTGGAACGGAAGAAACCAAGTAAAAAAAATAAAAAGAAATAAATTTGTGTAGATATTAAAAGAAAATAATAATCAACAAATTTTATAAACTACTGATTAAAGATAAAATACGCATTATTTACAGGTAATGTCCGTTCATCTGAAGCTCTCGCGGATGCTATTTCATCAGGTATATTATAACCATAATGATAACGTAAAACGCTAACAAAGATAACCTAGGACTCTTGAAATCAAAGGTGAACAAATTATAACATCATGTTAGGTGGCATTGCAACCAAACTTTGTGCATATTATACATATTTACACAATTATGATTATAATTCTGACTAATTCCTAGTAATTTATTAATAAGGAAATATTATTAAAAGATTTACTATTTTAAAATTTCACCAGAATCCTGTGTTAAAACTTTTTAAAATCTATGTTCATTACTGTTTAAATTTACTTCAAGAATCTTGTCAAATAGCAATGTAATCCTACAGTAAAGAAAAATACTAAATTAATTCATTAATTTCAATAAGATATCAAGTAATCAATCTTGATACGCTTACGTACTACTACATTTCTGATATATCCTTCTGATGTAAATTGGATTTAAAAATATTTGTTTGTTTGTTTGATGTTTTGTTTATTTTAACAGTTACCGGAGAAGGGGAAGCAGACGCTTTAGCCGGAGCGGCGGGTAATCTTCTTTATCTTTATCTTTTACATAGTATAAAACAAAGTCGCTTTCGCTTCCTGTCCCTATGTATCCGTAGATCTTTCGAACTACGCAACGGATTTTGATGCGGTTTTTTTTAATAGATAGAATGATTCAAGGGGAAGGTTTACATGCTTAAGCTTTTGTCTACTGCTTCGTACGCGTTGCAATTCAGAATTTCTTAATGGCAATAAGTAAAAATGTAGTATATGAATTTAGATATTCC
>DWQT01003804.1:0-11990 GCA_018244895.1 Myscelus amystis hages | reverse complement strand
AGACTTGAAATTTGGTAGGGATATCCCTTTCGGCGAGTAGAGGTCAGCTAAGAACGGATTTTACGAAATTCCGCGGGAAAGGCGGGCTGCGGGGGTGTTAATTATAATTTATATAGCAAATCAACGTTTGCCGGGTCAGCTAGTTCATATATAAGTTTTTGATTCGTTGCAGGTACTTCGTACTAGCTCGTACCAATCCCGATCCCAAGTGCCCGGCTAGCAAGGCCTTCACCGGTTTCATTGTAGAGAGGGAATGGTCCGGAGTCGCTCCCGGCCGCAAGGTGAGTCAATCTATCGACAATCATTAACAGCGTTTGGAACCCATAGAGAAGTTGTATTCGAAATTTATTTTATTTTCAATAAGAAACATTGTTACAAGAATAAATATAGTTTAAAAAAACTAAAGTACACGCTTTTATAGAAATCAAACAAAATGTATAATAAACTTAGAAAAATTTTAATGAAAAATTGCATAGACAATAAAAAAAGATATAATTAATTGAAAAAAAAGCGTACATTACACTCTCGGTAGTTTTACCCACGCTTTTTTACAATTAAATATATCTTTTTTTCTTGTTTATACAATTTTCATTAACATTTTTCTAAGTTTATTTTATATTTTTTAGTTTGATTTCTATAAAAGCGTGTGCTTTAGTTTTTTTTAGACTATATTTATTTTTTATTTTTTAGTTTAACCGCCATCTATTGGACGCGTACATAAGCTACGGCGACGAGTGCTAGCCGCGCTGTTGCCGCTGATACAGTTACTTTACTGACAGACATACAAGTGAAGCTAATATAAAGCGTGTAAAAAGAGTTTGGAATAGAAAAAGATTCGTCCAAATAGCTGCGGCCTTTCTGAAGTGATAAAAATTGCTAATGATTATGCAAATTCGACATTTAATTTTTATTAATTTACATTTTGTGTTCACAGGAACAAAATATGGGTCAGCGTGCTTCTGATACGCGCGGCATTACATTCGAAGACGTCCGCATCCCCAAGGAGAACGTGCTAATCGGCGAGGGCGCCGGCTTCAAGATCGCCATGGGTGCCTTTGACAAAACACGTCCTCCAGTAAGACACATCTCTATTATCTAAAGCAATTAAATATGCACATATATACATATGCATATATGCACATATACACATATACACTCAAAATGACTAAGTGACTTCCAGTCAACTGTGATTGAACCATTTGACGATATGTCACTCAATTCCCACCACTAGTCTATATACAACTTGGAGCATTTGTTTGTCGAGTGTGGCCGAGTGTACAAGTTTTGTAAACAGTCAAGGTTGGTTATAGAGTATTTTCTGTATCTCTGCGCCCGACTACCCTCTTAACGTCCATATGATGTCAGAATTATGGAACTAATAATCCTGACTATCCAATCACTCCGACATTCTAATTTCGAATGGTTTAAATAGGTAGGAGCGGGAGCGACTGGCCTGGCGAGACGTGCCCTCTACGAGGCCACAAAGTACTCGCTGGAACGCAAAACGTTCGGGGTGCCCATCGCACACCACCAGGCCGTCGCGTTCATGCTGGCCGACATGGCCATCGGAGTGGAGACGTCGCGCCTCGCCTGGCAAAAGGCGGCCTGGATGGTTGACCACGGTCAGTATTGTATTTAGCTTTTTATATACGATTTTGCTATTGTGAATAATTGTCAAATACAAATCGGGTTAAGTAGTGGCAGATTATTGGGCCTTAATTATTTGACTCAACTCTTCAATATTCCCAAAAACTGTGTTATCAAATTGTAATTGAAGAGACAGAGTAAATTGTACTTGATCCTAACCAGGACAACTGCATATGTATTTGTTGAGCATGAATATGTGTTCCGTCTTGATGTAAAATCATCTATGAGTATATATGTACTTCAAGGTTTTCCCAAAAAAGGATATGTATATTATCAAAACAAACAAAGCTAATGTATATAAACCTCATTTGCAATAAGTTTTGTTGTCCCATAATATAGGCCAGAGAAACACAGTCCTCGCATCGGTAGCGAAATCGCATGCGTCAGATGTAGCGAACAAGGCGGCTGCTGACGCGGTGCAGATTTTCGGTGGAAACGGATTCAATACAGACTATCCTGTGGAGAAACTAATGCGGGATGCTAAGATCTACCAAATCTACGAGGGCACATCGCAGATACAGAGGCTCATCATCTCAAGAGAGCTGATTAATGAAGCTAAACAGAGCGCTGCATAGAAAACTGCCTTTATCATCTAAACATATTATTACTGTACTTGCTTTTTTATTGTTTTATTTAAGCATTTGTTAATGGATATTTGAGTAGTAAGTAGTTCAAATTTTGTTTTAGCACACTATACATGTTACAAACAATAGAAATGTCCTATTTATATCTTACAATGATTCTAAATTCTAATAACTTCTTTATTTTGAATGTCTATTAGTGAACAGTTTTTAACAATTGTCATTGCATGAATGTTCAAAAGATATTACAACATTAACAGTTATTTATGATTATTACAGATTAAATATTGCTTGTCTGTGGGCTGATGTATCTGTAGTGTATGTAGTGTCATCAAGAATAGTGCAGTAATCAATTCCTTGTCAAGTCTATAAGATCCCAGTACCTCATATTATCACCCTATATTTTCTTATCTTGTCCTCCTCTTATGCAAGCATAATATAATACTGTACATAATTTGTTAAGGGTAAGTAATATACTTTAGGTGAGGGTTTTTTAAGCATGTCATTATTGTATTCCTCTCAAGTGACAATAAAGAAAATTGTTTTAAAGAATCGTCTTTTATTGATTTTTTCATAGACACTATTAAATTTATAATTTGAGCATTTATTATACAGTGGTTATTCGTAATGTGACTGAAACAGGAAATATTTTTTCATCTATATAAAAATAATCACCTTACATAGTACAAAACAGTCTCTTTCGCTTCCTGTCGCTATGAATGCGTAGATCTTTAAAACTACGCAACGGATTTTGATGCAGTTTGTTTTAACAGATAAAGTGATTCAAGAGGAAGGTTTACATGTTTAACTAGCTTTTGTCCGTGGCTTCGCACGCGTTGCAATTCAGCATTTCTTAAGGGCAAGAGGTAATAATGTGGTATATTATGCTTACAACGATAGCAGGAAATTTTCACGG
Source organism: Myscelus amystis hages (assembly GCA_018244895.1). Taxonomy (NCBI): domain Eukaryota; kingdom Metazoa; phylum Arthropoda; class Insecta; order Lepidoptera; family Hesperiidae; genus Myscelus; species Myscelus amystis. The sequence goes on along the minus strand of DWQT01003804.1, from coordinate 8,846 downwards.
TGTAGGGAAAAGGGAATTGTTTTACGCGCAAGCACACTAGTACAGCAAACACTAGTACGTATATATATATTCCTGTGCAGATCATTGTGAAGACTCAAAATAATAGTTTCTAGGGGAACTCAAGCTTAGGTATTTTCCTATTATTAACTTTAGGTAATCCAGTTTCACATGCACAACTAGAGTGAAAAATTTAAATAGAGTACCTACTAAGTTAATGAAGGTTACATTATAAAAATAAGCTCACATCGAACTCAGTCACTGTCTAAAAGAAGCGATCATAAGCTGATTACTTTAACTTGGTGTAGGACACTATTCTATTGAAATTCTCCCTATGAAAATGTGGGAAACAAATCGCGGATTAGTTTCAATCGTAGTTTTCTCCTTTGAATTATATACACACGAATCTTAATGTTATAATCAGATGTTATCTTAGATTTATACATAAACTAGTATATGATATAATTATTTACCGGCAGCTGGATACTTCCGCAATAACAGTTACGAAAGTGAAGTAAACTGTCACCATTTCGCAGAATATAATTAGTTATTATTACAGCGTAAAAAACATTTAATGCATCAATGTAAATAATAGGTAATATCACTATAATCTCATTAGCAGCTGGCAACACTTTAAATATCGAAGTTGTAATACACCTCAATAGATGACGTTACTGCATAATGTGTACTAAGATGGATATCACTCAACCATGCGTTTAAAATGCTTTAATGAAGTATAACTAAGCAAAGTTTGATTTTAAAGGTCCTTAAACAATTTTGGTCTATATTTGGTATAGGCAAAAATATATCATTAATACTTTGACAAAAACGACTTTTTAATTATTTATTACCAGCAACATTCTAATGAAAATAGCGCCATCTATCGTTAAAATATACTATTATATGCATGTGATGCTTGGAAAGTGTTTTATAGATGGCAGGATGACAGTACGATACACCGGATGTAGAGTTAATTATTATTTGATTAAAATATGTTATTCAATTTAAAAAATGTATAATGAAAACTGCAATGCCTGTTTTATTTCTCCCATAATTTTATTTAAGACATATAAAGTGTTTTGGTAATATTTAAAAATACTTTACGATCAACTCAAACAGATTGACCTACATTTCAAGCCCTTGTGAAAGGATTGTGCAATAGAAACGGTCATTTATTACACAACACGCCGTATTCATAAGCAAATGTATTTATTCTACCACATTTACATGATTTTTAACTGTTAACAAGTATCAATTATTCTAAAAACACACGAGTACTTATAAATTTTATTCTTATTTTTCATTTTGTTTATATGTTTTAATATAATAATTTTGAACTAATACTTACATGTAAAATAGATCAATCAATATAATTTTTAAATAGGCCATGACACGCTTTTTATAATATAGGTTAATTTATTACTGCCCTTTACCGACTTATTTCAATGTCAGTCATGAGTACAGTAGCTTCATTGAACCCAAGTTATGTCGGAATATCAAAGTGTAAGTGAAGTGGCCTAGAGACCTACATTTTGTGTTTTCCATGGAATTATTAATTTTTATGGAGATATTTTGAAATAAATTTTTTTCCTATCCCGTGTAGATGATATTTCACATAATTTGTGGGCGACAATTTTTATTTGTTTCGCCTCAATATCCGAATGCACGAAGACTCTCCAAAAATGAGTGTTGCGCAGGGTCTGGCTGTCTCTACGAATCAGTCAAAAAGTGACATTGTAATAGAAACTCCGATTGAATACGACATGAGCTCCGCAGAGGCTAAACCCGCAGAAACTATAGAAATGGACTTAAAAATAGCATATGTGGATCCTTCAAGCGGTATGTATACATTAGCTGTATGAATACGTTTATTGCTACTTCGGTACATATATATTTGGTTGTGGTATTCTATATTCGACACGGTTATTCGTACGAAGCGGATGTAGAGTTCTCGCGATGCTACACCCGAGCGCTATACAATAAAATTTACAAATTATATAGCTCACTTTCGCTTACTTCGACTCATATAATTTTATCTTTGGGTCGAATAAGACTCTTCTAAGAACAGTAGCTCTATAAGCGTCTTTGGAATACGAGGCCTGGAAGGACGTTTTCGTGTGATTTATTTAAAGACAACTGCTGGTTGTATAATTATTACGTTACATGTATTGCAGAGGCTACAGACAGGGCTACCTGCTCGTACGCTCGGCTGCACAGTGTGGCAACGCCGCATTGTCTTTTCGCACTATCCTTCCATGGAATAGGCTCTATGAAAGAGTTTAAAAGTTTTCTTGAAACGAGGGTTCATGGATATTAAAACGAGTTTAATAATACTGTTATGTATTGATTCAGCGTGCAGGGAATAAGTAACACTGGCGGCACTGTGTATTATATCATTTGGTATTCTGCTGGTAGCGCGGATCCAACGACGCTTTGCTCTTTTGATTTCGTTCGGTGTCAGTAGGGCACGTTTACTCGGCTGCGGCTTGCCGGCTTGCAGTGCGGTGAAGCTACGTACGTCTATGACATACCGTTTGTTACATAGAATGAAGTAATCATCCTGACGTGACGTGAGCGTTGCGTGCTACGTTCATAGAAATGAGGCTCTCGAAGGCGCGTTTTAATATTTCACAGACATGACTATCCGGTACCCGAGTTGAACTTTGGAATGAATGATGCAACGATGGTCAGCTTATATCCGAAGATGCAAGGCACACAATCATTCTTCTTAGAACCCAACAAGTGGACAATAATCGTGAATAAATCAGACGTTTCCCTTGTAGACTTTTTCTTTCGCTCACAATAGGGCACAGTTAAAGACATTTCACTCGGACCACTACACATCGTGTCAGATATTATGTGCGCTCGAATGATTCATGATTCGTTATGTGTATAACTCTATGTCCCTTTTACTCCGGGTATTGTATGAAAGAGACGCAGCGCCGTGACTACATCATATTGGCACAGCACCATTAACCATTTTACATTACTAACGAATCTATACTTGCACGAATGTTGACTAAATAAATCCCAAGAACTTGAAGTTTGAAAAACTAACCACATACCAACTTGGCCTCACGTAATTAACCAAGCAACAACCAACAAATTATAGTATATAGCCACCTACCGGAGTTTCGTTCGTACGCTATAATTTTAGAATGATTGTTAACCTAAATAAATGTACCGAATATAGCTCATTGCGAAATGTACACTTAGCGCTGGTGCCAAAGTTCTCTTTCCCGTGCATTCTCCCTGGTTGGATTCTTACAATTTATATCAGCACATAATATACGTTTTCCTCTGAAATACATTTATATGTCGCTAATGATTAGCTTTATTTTTTTTATAAAACCATTTAATTTTTTATACATCTATTCATACAACTATAGTTTCTACTATTGAATCAGTTTCGTATATCACATAAATGATTATATTCAAAATGTGATAGCAGTTCTATAATTAATCCGAGCCCCCGTTCATCTGTATATTGGGTAGATGAGTCTGAAAATACCTGCTCTGTTGACTTCTCAATATTTATTTTTGCTGGAATAACTCGCTATAATCAATTGTGTTACAAAATCCTATCATCAACTATCAGTAACGATATTGCCAGAAAAACGACTGTCGATATAGACAGGTACTAGTGTCCCCAACGGGATTGGAAAAACATGTGAACGTTGTTTTGATCTACATAAATACATGGAAATGAAATCACAATGCTCATATAATAGGTTAAAGAACCTTATGAGATGTGAATAAACTTTATAGCATTCTATTTTTTGTTGTCGGGGCGCTTACAATGCTCAAGAATGTTTTTAATATTTGCCAATATTGCACCGAATACTATGACAATGTAATTCCTAATCAGTCAATTATGCTATTCAATTATATTTTGCTTTAAGTGTGTGAAATATTTCGTGCATATTAGAATTCTGGTAGTTACAATTACATATTCTCAATAACGTCCTTTTAGTCAAGTCCTAAATCGTTTCTCACTCTAAACACTGTCTCGCTACGGTTTTACAAATTATATTAGTAAGGGGAGAATATTTAATACGAACCCGAAAGCTGTTCATGCCGTTATTGCGCTTGGCGCGCTCTGCACCTTAACTTTCATACATTTTTTAGCAACATTACGAAAATGCGTAAATAATTTCGATTGTTTAAACTTACTACTACTACCTACCTACCACTGCCTCAGTTAAATGTAAAGAAATTTGAATAAAGCCTGGACAGTCCAACGTTATGTTTTTAATTTCATCGAATCAGTAGATATGAATCTCGGATGAATTAATTTTTTTTTATATACATCTGCAATATCGGGTACTAAATTGGCGGCTTTGCGTTAATTGTGATAGTTCAGTTATTATTATAAATATTTTTACTCTACATCCACAAATAGATAAGTAATATTTTTTTTATTCCCCGATAGTTAAATTTTCGTTATTAATAATTTCACTGATTTCACCAAATACATGTTGTTACAGTTAATAAGAAATAGTCGTTCATACACCATTAACATTTTTAATGTGTCTAAATTATTGTGAACAAACTGTTTATGAATATTTCTCTGTATGGTGTATATTATATTATTATTGCATTTGATAGAGATACATATTTATCTGAACATTGTGGATACGCTTGACTCTCCTTATTATTCGATCTTCTTGTTTACTCGAAGAATTTTGGTTAATATATCCACTTCCTCCTGTTCCCCCTCTAAATGCTGACTCTACATAATCTCGGGGTCGATCTTAAGGGGCTCTTTGAGAATTCAATTTATAGTGATCTGCGTGATAATAGCCTGCACGAGTAATATTTCCGGGCTGCCTAGTGTCCAACTGTTGACTAGATAGATGGTAATAGTTCTATCCAAAGAACGCTTAAAATCGTTTTGTCCTTAAGTGACAGCTGGCATTGGCAAGGCTAAAGACAATAATTAACATGTTAACATCTTTCCAATGTGGTTGCATGGGGCGGCTGTCGGTCAGTTTGCACCTCTATTTAGTGTATCTGGTTACCGCTTGGTTACCGCAAGCTCGTGAAGGGGCGCTCACGTTCCAGGGCCACCAGTGGGATAGCGCCTAAACCTTCCACGGGAAACAAGCTGCTGATAAATCGAAACTTCATTGAAATATTGTTGCAAGTGATTCGTAAGACCAAATCGCACAAAAGTGCATATAGATTAAAATGAACGATGTTTTGTATTATACACGATGTAGTCATAAAAACCATGAAACGAAATATTAACCGATCTGCTTAGTTGTTATTAAATTTCTGAAATCAGAAGAATTTGATGGATGCCTTAGTGTATTTAATCCAATTGTGCTAAAGCACTTTGATGTATTTAAAACAACCTTATTATTGATGTCCGGAATTATATACGTACATTGGTTACGCTAACGTAACAAAAGTTACGTGAATAAATTTTACAAAATGAGGTACAAAGTAAAGGGGATTTATATTCCTTTTCCTTTAAATGTTTTTAAATTTCAAATTCTAATAGCAAAATTTAAATTTGAAATTAATCTACAATCCGGTTAATGGGTAAACACTGACAGTGCATGTATAGAGTGATGAAGCTATATCAAATACGTATTGAGCAATGAGTATTAAAAATGTGACAATATTCCAAAACGCGTTAAACTGTACCAAAATCTACACTTATGTTATACAGACAGAGAGGAGATTTTGTAAGATTGTAGAGCGTAATTTCTTTTAAAACTTCACTGTCAAAAAATTATTTCTCTATTCGCAAGAAATATTTTTCCGAAAATAACTCACAGCATCCATTTTAATCTCTTGAACTTTAACTAAAAATGATTATTAGCGGTGTTGTATTAGCCGATTATGTGCTAATCTACGTAAGGTAAATAAAAATGTTTTTTGTCTTAAATATTTCACTAAGAACAAATTTATCTCTTATAGCCCATGTTTTAAATATTATGTTATACAGCTATAAATTAACACTATGAAGTTTTAAAGCAATCAATCTATGCAATACACACTAATAATACGAAAGATACACAATTGATCAATCTGTGGGAAGCGGTGGCTTGCCACTAACAATTATTATTAAATGAAATAATTTGTTTCCTATCGGTATTCGCACACTAATCTACTTTATTATTTTTCAATACTAATTTAATATAGCCATTACTGAATTACCCTTTACATTAACATCCTAGATTCTAAAGAGACTTAAATGTCTAAGCAGATTCCCGCCATTATGTTAATTTGTCATCCCTTACCTATACTATTTATACCGCCACACATTTTGAGAGCATTTAATGCGTTATAACTCATAAATATGTGAAATAAGCATTTTTTCTAATTTTTGTATTCTGAGTAAAGAAGCCAATACTTCGCGTTTTATACTTCCCAACCGGATTCGATACTGCTTTTACACTGAACACTGTACGTCGGTGCTGTTTGGGCATATTTTTCAAACGTTCACCTCGCGGCATAAAAATTGCACGCAGCAATAAAGCGTCTAGTTTATTTACACATTTGGAATTCGTTTAAAAGTATTTACACAGACTGAAACAATTAAAAACAACTAAGAGTGTAGCCTTATCACGTGAAACCCGATTTACACCTCGCCGGTTTTTTATTTAATTGTAATCTTGAATGTAGAGCAAGGTTGGTGCGTTCGACTAACATTAAAATAGAACGACATGAACCTCGAGCCACGCACAGTTCAGTGTTTACCGAGTTATCGAGTTAATTGGCTGATGATTTTCTGTCTCGTTCGTTTGTCTGTTATGATTACAATGTACAAATAAAAACAAACACATCACGGATCTCTTTTAATTAAATTGATCCTCTACATTAATATGTATATTACCATTACACATGTAAATCTACATGTGTCATCATGACCATTCAATTTATGGAACATTTAAGATATCATAGCGAAAGGTTGTGTGTAAGTTATGATATTGGATACACACGATGTTAATATTACGAGCATTTCTAAAATATATGTACATAATAATGTGTCTTATTAGTTTGAAAAATATTGTATACTTTGGGAAACAACAACTCAATACTATCAGTGGACCTCGTCTGTGACCCACTGCCCTACTTACGCGTCAGAGTAGCAATCGTTTATATCGTCCACAAGCGTAGGTAGAGTTATTACTAGGTCGTACAAGCGCATACGATATTTATAAACACATGTACAATGGAATCAGTAATTATAGTTTCTTATATTTTATCTGCCTGGTCTGGTCTTAAAATAATATATTAACTGTACGCTATGCGACAGTGGAAGATTGTTGATATCAAAAATATTAATATGTTGCAACTATAAAATAAAGGGCTTGCCCTTGAGACATCATTATCTCGTCGGTGGTAACGAGCGATTTCGTTCCATTGCTAGAAAAGACACTTACCGCACCGGCCTACTTTAATGAAGATGTAGACTATGGGTGATTAGCTGTATAGAGAGCCGGATTTTTAATTAAATTACTTGAGTGAAAAAATGAATATGACAATTCGTACAGCAATTAATGTAATTCAAAGTCTGAGATATAAATGAGCTCTTTGGCAACAACACAATATACACTACAGATTTAACAATATGGAAGTTTACGTAACAACAATAAACCTGCCGTGGCTCGGACATTTTCAGCGATACAAACACCTTAAATCTGTCCACATCGGGATGGGCCAATAAAAATAATCCGGATGACGCTCGGCCTCAGTGACCTGACATACATATGTTGACGCCAACAACTGCGACATACTTTCAGTCTGAAAATTTCCTAATTTACTGCAACACCAAATTACAACACTTAAAAATAAAATATATTATTTTGAAAACAAAGGCGCATAATAGACGTCGCATTAACATATAATAGTGGGCATTATTAATTGTACTCGGGTACGTACGTAAGCATGAGACAATCGACCGCGCGTACGTTGCCTAGGCCAGATTTATCCGTGAACCGTGAAAAAGTGTTTATTTTTGTAATTTTTACAAAGTTTGGACGGATGAGGGAAAACAGGTACAGATTTAAAGCAATTTAGGCCGATTATAAATAAAAGTGGTCAAGTGCGGCTCGACTACACTGCGCTGAGTATACGAAGGACGGTAAATTATTATGTATCATATGACTCTACATCTTTGTATAAATCAAGTTCAATTTTTATTGTAAACGATTAATAAAATAAGAACTAAAATTCCAATATGTATAAATGTGCGATAGATATTCAGTAGATTCCTTTCAAATTACATCCAAACAAATATCCATTTTGTAAAGCACTTCTGAACGTAAAGGTTTTACTGATTCGTCATGCAGCATAGAGCGAACTCCACACGCATAATTATACATACGGGCTCTATCAAACGACTTGGACCTTCGAATTTCCATTTGATATCGTGTCGTAACCAATAATGTATACTCCCTACAAATATATATGTATGTGTGTGTATGTAGGAATAAAAGGAATTAAAAACACCCAACGACCGACAATAACTGTTTCTGTATAAGTGCCACGAGGATCGACCACATAAGTCGCTCTTCGACGTTACCGATACTGTTTAGAAATGCAATAGAGTACTTATGTTTTTTTTGTAATACAATATTATTCAAGGAAAATTTTGGACTAAGAAATAGACTTAACTTATTTTTTTCTGTCAAAATTATCAATATGATGTGCATTTTGGGAAAAATTATCTAGCACACTTTAACAGATGACACAAAATAATTCCACGCTGTTGTAAATGCAACTATTCATACATTGATACTAAGTTTTGCCGCGGCTTCGCGCGCTTGAATTCGGAGTAAAACAATTCCCCTAACCTTATACAGTAGAAGCTCCTTATTCGCGGGTGATACGTT
>DWQT01003803.1:0-11991 GCA_018244895.1 Myscelus amystis hages | reverse complement strand
ACATCGATCAAATTTTTATGGGACCAATTCGAAACGATTCCGCATCAAACAAAACATGAATTACGAAAATCGGTTCAAAAACCTCGGAGAAATCGGTGTACATACAAAAAACCGTAGGAAAAAAAACTCTCGGCATTCTTGTAGACTATTTTTTCTGTATAAAGTCTGATAACCATTTTTAAGTTTGGTTATTTATATTCATAGGTATTCTTGTATGTGTCGACTGCCTACTGCCATGATTACCTGGACGTGTTGGAAGAGAAGATGTACCCTGCGAGACACAGCCCTCAGGACATCATGAACATTGTCAAGTGGATGGACGATGACATGCTGAAGAGTATCGAGAAAAAGTGAGAGTTACATTTTTAAATTGCTTGAAAATTCATTTGTTAGTAAACCTGGTTCTGAAAAGATTTGCCAGTAATCTAGTTAATAATATAAATGCAATTACAATCATAATTTTCTTTTGTTAGATTGATTCATCCCCTGCCCAATACGTATGCGTTTGCGAAAGAACTAACAGAGGCTCTCGTGTCACAGTTTTCTGGAAAATTCACAATCGCTGTCGCCAGGCCTTCCATAGGTACGTGTGTGGCTTTTTAAAATTTACACTGATAAATAAAATAAGATATTTTTACAAAAACAAAAAAAAAGAGGAACCAAAAACATTTAATGAAAAATCTACAGTATATGAAAAAGATGATAAGAAAACATTCGTTTCTTGTGGTGCAATAAGGAACCGCGAAACAGGTTGGACTCAGCTAAGGCCACGAGTATCTCGCGGCGCTGATTTCGTTTCGAGCAGGCAATTGGGGTAACTCAGAGATCTGTGCGCAAGTCTCGAACGCTCGCAGGCTAAATGTTTGTTGCTTTATTTCCTCACACTCAAATATCAACGTTGTGCTTTATGATTTAATTAACATTTTCCTTTTTGTGTACAGTCATACCCGCCTACCAAGAACCTCTTCCTGGATGGACCAATAACTTGAATGGCCCCATTGGCTTACTAATGGGAATGGCTAGAGGTAAAAACCAGAAATAATTCATGTGGGCTGTCTTTTTTGCGTGTAAAAAAATATTCGAAAGCGCAGGGAAAGATAAAAAACTCAAGGTCTGAATGCTGGCTTGTTAGACACCAAAACTCACTGAGATACATCAGTCTGATTCCTGCTTTGATAATTGGTTCTCAATCCTGAATATAATTTGTAATTAAGAACTAAAGGGACCTCTTGTGCAGATATTCAACACACTAAGCAGTAGGTTGGAGATAAACTTAATCTTGAGCTACTTCTACATTTTTAATTGTAGTGAAATACTTTTTCTTAACTTTTTTTTATTACGGCTTTTTATATTTAGTCATTATTTCTATTTCAGGCGTAGTTCGTATACTGCACACACACAAAGATATGAAACCCGAGATCATACCGGTTGATATTGCAGTCAACGCATGCATACTCCTCACGTGCACCACTGGATTAGAACAGTAATAATCAAAACCATAACATATAATAACATACAGTCTATTAAATAATCAAAACAATTCAATAGAGTTGTGACCAATTTCGAAAAAAGCACAAATCTCCTTGAAGTGATTCCAAGTCCAATTCTGTTTTATTCGTTATTCCCGGGTTTTGTCCAGAATATTTCCACGACACTAAATGCATTATAGACTAAACTGTGTTACAAAAATCTCGTAAGCGATTTTTAGAACGTTTACATGACCTGAACTTTTCCCTCTTCGGACATGGTGAATTCTTCATAAAAATCTAGGTGATCTCTGGGGTTGCTTTCTATGGGTATTTCGTAAGATGACAAAAGAACGAGTAACAAAAAAATTTGTTTTCACAGACCTAAAGACATCCGGGTATGCAATATCACGAATAGTGGAATGAACACGATATCTTGGGCCGACAATTCCAAAATAGGTAAGCCTAAATGCTAAGGACCGTGTACAGCGCGGCCCACCAGGAGGCCGACGTGAACGTTGATATGTAGAGCTGCTCCTTAACTTTAAAGACGTACATGGCGCGTGGTATGGAAAGTGCTATGTTCGGTGTCACAGACTTCTTTAAGAGCAAACGAGTTGAAGTGGCATTGAACTAGCGACATCTATATAAAAAAATATGCCAATTATCTATATCTATATCTATATATGTATATATAGGAGATTTACAGCGATATATTGACTCATCATGATATCTCTGGAAGACCTAGATACTTGAAATTTGGAAGGAATATTCCTTTCGGCGAGTAGATATATATAGAATATTCCTTTAGACGTCAGCTAAGAACGGATTTTACGAAATTCCACCTGCAAGGGGGGTTGCGGGGGTGTTAATTATAATTAAAATAGTAAAGCAACGTTTGCCGGGTCAGCTAGTGTTTTAGTAATATAACAACCAATTTTACAGCTTATGGTGGTGCACACACCATATATATTAACAATATAATAATGTGCACCATACGCTGTAGAAGCTAGGAAGAACTACAAACTAGTAAATATTTCCAAAATGTCGGGTTCTACATTTTGTTTAGAGATGTGTGTTTTGTTCCTTATCAAAGTTAACAAATTTGTAGGGATGTGTAGGGATGACCGGAGAGGAACATAGTTAAAAGTCTTAAATCACTCCCCACTGTATATTCACAAACAAAATATAAAATAATGATAATGTGAATACACATATAATAGCGAGCCCTTGCGGCGTCGAGAAGCGTGCGCGGAGGACTGGCGAAAAAACAAAAGACGGAAAACAGAAGAACGTCGACGCACGAACGAATAAGAAGAAAAATATTTGTGACTCACCAGCACGCTACATGTCATTCATATTTTCCATACTAACCGCTCGGCTACAGCTACGCGGCTTGCGGCGCGGCGCGGCGCGATAAAAACAAATGTAGGAAAACTTATGAAGCATGCCACAGTCGGTGGCTGTGGCATGCTTCATAAGTTGTTTTACATTTGTTTTTATTTCGCCGCGCCGCAAGTCGCACCGCCAGTAGCTGTGGCTGAGCGGTAACGGTGGCTTTCACTTGCAGGCGTGATGTATGGATACAAGGGCCTGGTGCTTATCTTCGGGCTGTTCCTGGCGTACGAGACGCGGTCGGTGAAGGTGCGCCAGATCAACGACTCGCGCTACGTGGGCATGAGCATCTACAACGTGGTGGTGCTGTGCCTCATCACGGCGCCCGTTACCTTCGTCATCGCCAGCCAGCAGGACGCCGCCTTCGCCTTCGTCTCCTTAGCGATCGTGTTCTGCTGCTTCCTCAGTATGGCGCTTATATTTGTTCCCAAGGTAAGTTTAATTTTACTTCGCAGTTCGCCTTCATATCTGTGCGATTTAAACTATCTCAGTGAATTGAGTTTACCCTCCAAAATCACCCGTTATTTTTTCGCGTAGGTATAGAATATTTCCTTTAGGTACTGGATATTCGAGAACCCTTATTAGGCAGCAGCTCAAGACGATGCTGTCATTTTTTGTTTCCACTCGAATAAGTCGATTAGGTCATGTGTAGAAAAGCAATTGTAAGCAATATCTGGTAGAAATGCCAATGTATTTGTGGACTTAATATAGTCATATGGTCGGACAGAAGGTACACGTTGATCAGTGGTCGTCATTCCAGTTGTGCAATCATTGTTTATAATAATAATAATATACATCAAGAATACATTGTAGTAAAATCATGTTGAAATTGAGTTAATATATGTATATGAAATTGAGTTAATCATATATGAGGCAAGTAATATACGTCACGAGCACATTGTAGTAAAAACATATTAAAATTGAGTTAAAAGCAGGAAATTCAGTGGTACAAAACTCTACGCCTCAAAAGTTTACATTTACAAGCATTCGCACCACACGTGTATTGTCATAATTTCTTAGCGCGAATTCTTGTCGCTCGCGCATTGTGTGAGCAATTTACCATATTAACTGCCACTTGAGTGCAGCGGAAAAGCAGCTTAGCTGACATCTATTCGTGACCAAATCTTTCATTTTGGAACATCGCCAATTGGATCGCTAATATTTTCAATGATTAATGCCAAAATTGGGCCAAATACAATGCCGCGAAATATTGCTTAATATCTTCTGAAATGGATAGAAGTGAAACGTCAATTTTTAATGTTTTAATATAGCTAATGCAGTTTAGAATACAGTTATACTCATTATTATTTTCAACCTATGTAAATTCACAAAAAAAAACATTGTGATGTTTCGAAATATACGTATTTTTTGATTTTTGTACATTGTAATATAACACCATAGAATCTTTACTTAAAGATACACACTCGGATTTTACTTATATTAACAATAATAATATCAACATTTAAAAGGTCTAAAAGTGGGCTAATTCCTAGTACAAAATAACCAGATCATAAATAGAATTAATGTTTTGGCAACATTGCTCTATTTGATAACAAACTGCTAACACATTAATTCAAGCGAGCTACAAGTCCCGTCGGATTCACACAATATCGGTTTCGCTAACCGATGAATAACAGATAAGACCGTTATATTTCTTCGCCCTCTACGAGCCTGTCCTTTTGTTTCAAATTGTTCTCTAATACCGTCTACATATTAGGGACCAGAAAATAACATTTACGGTACCTACAGCGACTATTTCTTATACATTAGTAATTGAATGTTCACTTAGGTATCTCGTCTGCCCTTGAAGCGGAGAAGACTAACGCAGGTTTCAAATGTTTTTATCTCGGAAATTCAATTTGGCCGCACATACATACTTCTCAAGGACATACGACACAAACGTAATATATGCAAACTTACAGAACCGGCGATCATTTCCTCGCCCATTCATGAAGTATCGTGTTTACAGTTGTCCAACTGTTGTATGTATTTTTATTTATAAAATTATATCAAATATCCATTGATTTTCGTCTTCTTTTTCCAGTGTACAAACCTCGTACATATTATAGCGATCGCGTGCTGAAATAAAATTCCCCGTACACCTTTGAAACGATATCGAGGTGAAACGGAATTATTCACGCAGCATTCTCATTAAGCCCCTTGACATCACATTTGAGGCATTCAAAGCTAAGCTGCCAAGTGGAGCGTATCGATCGCTCCTACATTAGCGACCTTATCTTTTATACTTATTTTGACTTGAAATGACTCACGAGCTGCCTTTTGATGATGGCTTTAATGCACTAATGCCCTGCGAATAAATGAATATTTAATGTTTACTAAATTAAAAACACATTTAACCTTAACCTCTTCAGGGACATCGGCACATATGTGTACGTTAAGGATTATTAAAACGTAAAAATAACCTTTGTTTTTTATACGCTAAATGGCCACATATGTGGACATAATTTTTTTTTTGTAAAAATTACTATTTTCTGTTTTTTTCTTATCTTACTAAATTGTTATAAATGTAAGCTGAATAATTCGTAATAAAATGAATAATAAAATTAATGTTTTTTTAACTTTAAACATTCGTCCCTGAAGAGGTTAATGGGCTGTTACTGGGAGGTAGAAGATGTATAGGGCAACTGATAGGCTAGTTTTTATCCCGAATTTTTTTTAGACTATGCAAGTAGCAGACGAGCATGCGGTCCACCTGATAGTAAGTGGCTACTGCCACCCATGGACATTTGTACGTAATCAACCCCAGATAAGATTAGATTCATATCTCAGATCGACCACAGATACCCCGCTACCCCTGAGGACTGAGCTGGAATGCCCCGAAAAAGTATGTCTCCCTTACCGCACCCTTCAAACCAGAATACAGCAGCGCTTAACACTGCTGTTATAAAGCAGAAATACATATGTAGGTGTGGCGGTGGTGCCGCCTGAGTCGAACCACAGAGGGTTCTACCACCTTTGTGGTTCGAAATGGTACCAGATTTACATGGGATCGGGATTTATGCGGGTGACACCGCGGGGCGCAGCTCGTTATGGAATAATAACGAAAATATCTAGATGTTTCGACTCTGTTTGTATGAGTCACGGCAAAGCTAACATGCCACGCCGACGTTGTTGACAGGCACTTTCGCGTTTGGTTTGGTTAGTCTTTTGAACGTGCTCTATTTCTAACATATAAATATGTACCGCTGTCTCTATGACATAATTTTCCCTCTCAACTTTACGTATTTCGTCTAGCATAGCCTACTATTTTCCATGAACATAACACCCGCGCATCTTGAAATATTTGCAATTTTTACTTTGAAATATGTTTTGAAATACCTTCGAGTATGTAACATTTTAAAGATGTAATGAGAATTTTGATTTCCAGTAGGTATTCATTAATAATTTAAAAACATTATGGTCTGTAATACCTTTATAAAAAAATTAGCGTCATATTTAAAAGGTCGGTAAAATTATTATAAAAGCTTGTGTACAGTTCTAATAATAATCAACCTTCTCAATTTTTAATCAACTCTGCTTTTTTAAAAATAATTTATCCCGTAATATTTCACGGAACATTCAAGATCTGCAAGTCTTAATATTACGCTGTGGTGTCCTTTGTGAATTATCTGTATATTAAATGGATGACATTAACCCCTAGGGTTGTGTAGGTATTAGTATTATAGTCTACGTCGTGTATTTATTATTACTAAGTCGAGATGACTTGTGGAACTAAAGTAATGATAATAGTAAATTATTTATAAATAAAGATATTTACTTTGGCCATTGTCTCCCCATTTATCCCTTTACACCCCGACTTCAGTCTAGTATCGATTTAAATCACATTACAAATTCGAAGCACGAAAATTGTCTGGAAATGTTGAGACTGTTTCTACCTTTTTACGCCTTTACCGAAGAATGTAAAGTAAACGGTAAGCTTTACGAAATTAGACGTTTTCGTTCAGAAAATAATTCTTGAAATAAATGTTTTCGGGAACCATCCCTAATCGTTCAATCTTCATATATATTTGCATAATATAAACAGAACTTATTATAGATGTCCGTCATCTGCGTCAAGAAAATGAGTTCTCTTCATCTTCTGTAATATAGTTAGGTAGCAGTGATAGACTAGTTATTTAAAATTCAGTCTTCAGATCCAGGGTTAATAAAGGAGCTTTTTATTGTATTCTAAAATCAAAAAGTTCATCTGTTTGCTAAATTGAAATACACAAAACAAATAATTACAAAAATCCTTTTATCATACCTTTAATATCATAAAACATTCCTTTTCACTATTAATAGAGCGTGTTCGGTAGCACTTTCAACTCGTCAGCGTGTACCTAATTGGATTTTGTGAAAAATCTGAATTTCTCAGCAATGATTTCTCGTCGCAGGCGTTTAAAGTGTCGAAATTTTAATTGAATTTTCAAAGCATTAAAACACAAAGCCGAATAAATTGGATAGCTTCGATCGAATCCTACTATTATCTTTTATCTATTTATTCTTTTCATCCGTCGCGGCGGACGATCTTTATTGATTGTTTTACCTTTTTATATTCCGAAATTAAACCTGATATACCCAGGTAGATAAAAGATCAGGTAAGGAAATAAAGGAATTTGATATATATTTACTCGTATATCTTTAGATAGATAGTGGTAATATCACTGGTCTGCTTATTTCTGAAAAAGTAGACCAATGATAGTCCTATATACATATGTATGTATATCCTAGCTTTGGCTTTAGTCTCCCACTGACTTTGCTAAGTTATGCACGTTTTTAAGTTTATCGCTGTGGAACTCATTTTGAGACACTAAAAATGTTCTTAGACGTGTTTGTTAGTTAGTGTGTTCTATTAGTTTACTGAATAGATAAAGGGTTTCTATTAACACAGTGTATATGTACGTACATATGTTAATATAAATGTAGTTATTACATAGCATAAAGTAAAGCTCTAAGGCTTTAAGGTCGGCTTATAAACATCTGAGAGATGATTTGGCCACTTACCCGTATCTCCAGCATTCCGGACAGAAGCATTAAGTTTTACTTAATCCGCTTTACAAATATCTTGTTTTCGTAACAACTAATTATTTCATGTTCATTTTCTTTCTTTGGTTTAATTCTACGGCGTTTCTCATTTGTTTTTAAATCAAAAAGTAAAGTCATTGTGATATAAATTAAAAGCCACAAATTGTATGTTCATGTCATAAGCTTTACTTTTTATATATACCGGCTACTCACGATCAGCATGTATTATGATATGCCAAACTTTGAGCGTGTTGACGAAAGTTCCGTCGTGACCACTATTCGCGCAAATGGATTGAAATATTCGCATATTTATCCACTTATCGCGATTACTCGTTAAATACAAAGAAAGCCATACTAAGCTCAAGGACACTTAGTAATGATGGGAAATATTACTGTCATAGTTATCATTGCCACGTGTAATGGTATATTATCGTCGTTATCGTACGATTCAGAGTGACGCAATGCATTGAAATACTATGTATTAAATATATCGCTGTTATAAATCGTTTGCAGTACTAACATATTCCGTTTTCCGGGAACTGCTTTTCACTAACATATCGCAAGAAATATTAACATCAGCTTACCAAATCCCGAAATACTATTTTGCGCTATCCACTTAGTGCCATGACGCCAATAAATAAATTATTCAAGCAGTCTTATCATTCGCTTCTTATAAAGAAATCCTTCTTTTATATATAAATATCTCTTTTTGCTTTTACCCTCACCGTTGTAATCCAGATTAACTTAGCAAAAAATGTTTTCAAACATAGTTACGAATATTCTTGGAATTATGTTGTCGTTTCAGGATTTAGATGCTTTTATTTTTATATATTATTGCGAAATAAAAGAGAACTAAGGATTTGCCACTTAGTGATTATAGGTATACTTACATTGGTATTTTGGATGAGGCAACCTTTCTATATCTATAGCGCAGACGAAGAGCACTGGAGGGTTTAAAGGGGAAAAATATATTTTGTATACCATACTAATAATAATTGTGTAAGAGATGTTTTTTTAAATAAACGAAAACCACAAAATAACAGTTACTGTAATGTTTGATTGTTCGCACATTGCGGATTTCAACGAAATTTCGGTTTGTTGATAATTTATTATCACGGTTTCGATATAGATTACTTTTATGGTGGAAAAATCTTTAATATCCACGGCAACACGAACGCATACGCAGATACTAACTAGTAAATAATATATACAAAAAGCCCTAGGAAACTTATTCACTAGAGTCCCTGTATATACAACTTAATTGAGAAAATAGAACGCTAAAAATACACGCACGACCTTTGCGATACGTGTTTCAGTAGAGATATGAGAGGTATCGATTGGAACCCGATATCATAGGAAGGGTAGATAAAACTGCAACATTAATAATGTTTTATTAATCGTAGTAATCTACGCGTATCCTATATACCGTTATAAGATATGCATTGCATCTATTTCTCATAGAGAATGGACTCTCATGGACTGTGTAGAAATCCATATTACCTTAGAATAATGCTCATTAATAAATACGAATTTGTTCTCAACTATCACGGGTATGGATAAGAGAGGGATATAGATAGTGCTATTGAATAGAGATGGAAACAAAAACTAAAAAACCATATCCAGCAGTGGACCAATAAAAGAGTGGAAACATACAAAATGTTAATTTGTAACGTTATTTTATTTCCACATTCAAAATTTTATGGCATTCGAGCAAATTGTAGCTCTACATCATATACCTAACTATAGATATAGATAGCAGGTTATATGCCAGTGCGAGGAGATCGGAAGGAATGGGAGATGAAAACGGAAAGGATGATAGGATTTCTACCATTGCTTCTCATTTGAATGCTGCGAATGTGAGCGAGCACGAACTGGATATGTGCCGCTTGTGCCACTTAAAAAAGCTTTTACTTTCGTGAATAGGCCACGACCACAGCGCGGATATTAATTTCGCATTAAGTTTCTAAGTGTCTTCATTCTCTTTGAAGCGTCACTGCATGAGATTGCTGTTATTATTTAGAAAGTGCTTGATAAACTATTCATTGAAAGGCGACTAAATGGTTCTGAAGAAATATTATCTTAAACTATCTTCTTATTATTTATTGATACGTTAATGTACAACAGTTTTAAAAAATAGTAATAAAATATTAGCGTAGCAAGAACCTTGACACTTTATTACTGTCATTTCTTCCACACAATTAGCATTGAATCTCTTTCATGTCTTCTACTTTCATGAAACGCGACATACAATGGTCTTTATGAGAGACTTCGTCTACGCGTAGGTACGTGTTAAATCAAATTGGAGACATGCCAAAGAAAAGCCAAGTCAGTATTACTTCTATAATAAAGTTTGCATCACAACCATTATATTCATTGGAGCTCTATTAAGATTCCCAATAACATAGGAAAGAGAGTTATATAACATACATTGATTATAATTTTACATAACAAATAAATTGGTATTCGATGGCCGCATAATTGCAATGTTAAATTAATTGCGTTCAGATTTTTGTTTAGAGAATAAAGGTATGATTGAATTATTGTCGATGGAATTTGCGATTGAATTAAATTAACAATAATACGATAACCTATTGTGACAGTTTTATTACTAATAATAGTTTGGAATATATGGACATTATAGCACTATGTACTAAGAACTAAAGCCATTAAAGAAAGTATGGACGCTTACGTTCTAACAAGTAGGTTCTAACAACGCGGAAAATGGGATTCTTTTGTATACCTAATATCTTAAAGAATTTACGAGATAGGATCTTAGTACATACACATTTACAATAATTCCCATTGTTATTATGAATATACGTGAACATTACTTGGGCGAACAATAGCTTTAATAGCATTTTAATTTCAAAGTGTATTTTAATATTTCATACAAAACTCACTGCTACACTAAAAGTGCTGGGTTCTATCCGACACACACAATATCGAACTAAACTTAGGTACTTATACCCAACTTAAAAATTTACAAGAAATGAAAGTCGTTAAGACTCATTGAGAGATCCTTAATTTCTTGGTTCGATTAACTTTAGTTCAGCGTTAATGTGAACGTACCTGCATACTCGTATATTAGATATGTTGCTTTTATTTTAAAGATTAGTAAACTGTATTCATGAATTGTCAACAGTTTCGACAAATGTTATACAATTTCGAATAGGCAACATCGTAAAACATATTCGTTACAAGACCGAGACATCGAGGTAAAATTCAGAACATATTTTTCACGGGAATATGTTAAAAGAGGCTGATCCAAGTTCTTACAAATAATACATTTCTTTACTTACGCGGCCATGTTTTCTGTTCGCTGGCTGTGTGGCACTTTTTAATATCTGCAAGAACGGAAACGAAACGTTGCTTGGGTATTTTCAAAATGCAAGACAAACGCAATATGTCTCAGTCCGCTGCGGATATAGAGGTGCAACGGGAATTGTTTTAACATTGTTTCTCTGTATATTTGTTTGTAACAAGCCGAAGAATGTTGTTATATTCCGACTCGAGGAAGGTTGGAAGTGGAATAATAAGAGACCGGCCAAAGCTTTCAAATGTAATTCCAGGACAATGTATCTACATATTATATTAGGCGTATTTGATGGGTCTCTCCCACCGGTGCTCACCAAAGTAACATCGAAGTCTATTGCCACCACAACAAATGTTTGAAACACAAAGGCATAGACAAAGACGTTTATTTGCACAGATATAGGTACATTGAAAGATGTTACGTAATTATTAGTTCCGTCCATGTTTTGCCCGTTACGGCGTACAGATAAGAGGGATGATCCTATAATTATAAACTATTTACCATCAGTTAATTTTTGGTTTTAATAATAAAGCCGGCCTACATTTTTAGTGCGACACTTAAATTCTACATAAAACCGTCTGTTCGGTACCCAATATTGTACATTTTGTATTAAAATTCTTAGTATACGGGGGGTTACATCGGCTTCGATGCAATGTGGACCGAGAGAAAAAAGTCTGTTGTGTCTAAGTGTAAAATTATATAGCCATGTATTTAGACCCCTACCCTTTCTTGTCTTTCTAACTTTATTTTAGTCTATTACCTAAAGGTTGTCTGGAAGAGATCGCTGTAAGC
>DWQT01003802.1:0-11993 GCA_018244895.1 Myscelus amystis hages | reverse complement strand
CATATATACATATTATATAATACTTATATAGATATTTTTATTACGACCAGACACAGAACAAACAAATGTGCTCATCATACAAATGTTTGTCCTGGGTGGGAATCGAACCCACGACCTCCGGTTTCACAGTCAGGTTCTCTGACCGCTCGACCATGAGGCCAGTCAATATATATAGAATTCATTGGATAAGCGAATATTGCGAAATTATCAATAATGTACGTTTAGATAGTGCTCTCATGTTGACCTTTAGAAGTTCCGGTGAGGCGGCGAGGCGGCGGTTAGCAAAATGGCGGAGTTTGAACTGATCCTCCTACTTCATTAATGGAAACTTGACCCGAGATCCAACTTTCTTTGTTTGGGGCGGTTAAACATTTACTTACATTTCCATGCTCGTTAATGTTTATTTGAATTAAAGGGCGGATAACGTCTCCTGTTAATGGCGACATTAGGAAGATATTTGTATTCAGACTACATACAAACTAAATCCTCACATTATGACATGTGAGATATTTCTTGTATACATCTCTCGGTTTTACAGTTGATTTTTAGATAGCAAGTTGTTATTAACAATGTTGCCATTGCATTCTACTTCCTTTTTAATATCCAATAATACACTACAGGAATTGAATAAACAGGAATATTTTGACTATATAACTATAATCTAGGTAAACATCATTCTAATTGTTAATCAAGAAATATCGTATCTTTTCTATACTTCGTTTTTATGCCAACCTGAAGAATTTCAGCTTTCTATTTCTTAAGAATTACTAGCTACGTTACAAAAGTGTACGTTTCAAGTAAAATCAAGACCATCCGAACGAACACTGGTATCCGGGACGTGTATCGACTGTTAAGTACCTAGCCAGAGAATTGAGGCACAATACTTTTGAAACTCTATTACTAAGAACAGTTTCAGTGTACCAATTCTTTACTTACATCAAAGATAAAACCCAAGCGCTTAATGTGGTTTCGTAATAATTGATTTTTTAACTTGAGTTCTATGATGTTATATCACAAGTTTTGAACAAGACAAATTAAATTACACTATCGAATAGTGTTACGTAGGTACCTACTACGTTACTAGTTTTGTTGGAGCTAAATTTTTAAATGATTATACGTGAAATGTATGAGTATATGACGTTACAGAAATTTACAATGTTGCATTTGAACTCCTTTTAGTAACTCTCCAATAACAATATTAGTTGACATTAGATGCTTATTCACTATTTATTCAGAGACCGCTCTATTCTCTGCTAATATTCACGTTATAGAAGAGCCTTTCTAATGTAAGTACTTGCAGAATACGGTTCACCCGCTATGATTTATAATTTCTCCACAGAAATTTTAAATCAAGAATCTTTTCAAGGTACTCGCGAACATGCGTGTAGTTTTATTCTCATAAAGTCCATTCAGTTCCTCTGCTTGATAAATACGCTAGAATTTTTCACATCGTTTTTCTATAAAATACGGCCTTCCTCGTATAAAGAAACTGGAGCGATATTTACTTACTCATAATATTTATTCTGCTGTCATAGATGTACACAATTATACGTAAGCAAATATGATAGTCGCTTTCCAGTTTATTTTGTATACGTCGGATTAATTTGTTTATCTTTGTTCATGTACATCCTTATCTTTGCTCTTTAATACACCATTACAATATTGTTAAGTGGTAAAATCTTGAATTTATATACATTTTTATGACGATTGAAAATTTGTACGTCAACGCGAGCTAGTGAGTACTCTTTTATAATTTCGCTACAATATTCTGTTACTGATACTGAAATGAAATGGCTATGGATTTGGACAGATTTTCATGTATGTACAATAACTAGCCGACGGAGGAGTCTAAAGTCTAGGAATCCAGCGTGCATGTACGATATCAGGAGAATGATAAATATAGAAAAAAAAACTGTGAAAAACATAGTTGGAACTCAGTATTAGCTGCTTACCCCGTTAGTTATATGGCTTAAAGGCATAATGATAATAATAATTATTATTATTATAACCAAGTTATATTTTATAAATACTCTTTATTTATTTATACATCGATATATGTTCTAAGGAATAACTAAAATATGTAGGAAGTAATAGCTAAAATATATAGAAACTTAAACATATTATATTATATTTATGTACATATGGCACTCGACTTAAAATTAACTCACCTCTTTATACACCCATGTATATGCACGTACATACATATGTTTGATTCTCAGAGTAACACATCTTTGGATAATTCCAGACATCCGTCTATTTATTGCTACCAGAAAGCATACTTAAATAAATTTCAACAATGACTCGATGAAATTCATATTTAAAATAATGTGTTACATTTTTTAAAACCTATATTATCTTAATCGCTTTGTGATCTATAAAAAGCGGATAATAAAGATAGCAGCGGCGAGTAGCGGAGCCGGGAGCTGGTAAAATAAAGTGTCACTCGCCAACACAACAATAGAGAGATGCCCATAAATCAACTATTATTTACTTCCCCGCGGGATCTGATCGTTGAGTGCTGTTTTGTATTTCATCCAATAACTGTAGGGCTATTAACAGAGAAGCTTTATAGCGTACCTATTTGTAAAAGAACCACATTAATCTGAAACAAAAACTAGAACGAGTGCGCGATACTTTTGGGAATAAACTTTTTGGAAATAATAGTGTAGTGAATTTATAATGCGGGAGAATTAATGTTCGGTTTATATCTTATTGTTTTAACAGCTTAGACGATAAAAAATGCTTTAAATCTGCAACGAGGATTGACGATACACCGGGAGTGACTTCTAAATATGCCGTTCGATACACGGAAACGCTCGCAAAAATTTGTGCACCAAGCACCCAGTGCCATCTAAATTCTTACATAGTTTGCGATCTGCAACGCCGAGGCTATGTGCGCCAACCGATATAAATATATGTACCTACATATTATAAAGAAACGGATTAATAATGCAGATCGTGTGTTTATTCAGATATTGTTTGTGCGAAAGTTTCTTTCATTTAGTATTTGCTCGTGAAAACGTAAAACATCCAGAATTACACGGCGTGATTAATTTACCTCGGCCTCATTAAGCCGTAACCGAAACCCGATGAGATAGATAATGACCCTTCCGTCACGTATCGTGGTTACGAAAAACCGACACATAATAATATTTGCTTAACATATCTACTTAGAAATGCTAGTAAAACATGCAAAAATTATAATGAGTGACTACATTATATGTCAGAAAAGTAAAAAGTTATTGAAAAATACATTTAAAAGGATTGCTAATGACGGTGACATGAGTAAAAAAGAATTATATGTAATCAGTAAATACGTAAAAATGTATTACAAAGACATACATTTGATCTATTTCCATAACTTAATTACTTATGGCACCAATAAAGAAAGAATAATCCACTAAGGATTTGTCCAGTCATTCGTTTAATAAAAGTTAGGCGCAACCCGATTTTTATGACTACAAAACATGTAGGTACTTCACCCAAACAATAAATACCACAGACAATAAACACACAATTCGGTCATAATTCCTCAGAGCTTTTTGTGGTAAATTTTACGAATTATATTTATCTACGGTTGACCGCTTTTTATTACGAGAGGAAAATATACGGGACATGCCGATCGAGTAAAAATGCGACGCCGGTAAACACCATCTTATTCCATATAATTATATCTGTCTCTTCGTTCCCGTGTCGGACTTTACGTTCTTTTCATATTTATGTCAATTTTATTTTATTTAAATATGTTTGCAATCAAAATATATGAAACAATTTTATAGCCAAGTATTTATACATCACAAATGTTTGAGAAAGAGGAGAGACATTTTAATGATCATTGAAGAGCCCGCCATAAAAAGCAAAATATGGATTGAACTAATAATTCTGTAAGATCTTTTTATGTACCCATATTTGTGCAAATAAACGACTTTTGTCTTTATATTTGTAAAAGAAGTTCGTCAGGACGATAGCCGGTCTAATCCGTAGTCTCTGCTTATTGTTATGGGAAATCAGACTGAATATATTCTATTGCTCTCGCGGAACTATATGACTATAACTATTTCTATTTCTACAAATAGCATTATTATGCGTAATGTCTATCATAAGTTCGAAATTAAAAAATAATCTGCCACAAGTGAAAATAACAATGAGAGGTGAGCAGAATTAAGTAAAGTGGAATATTTTCTCGCAAACAATGATAACATTTTCTTGTTGCGACAGTACTTTGTTTCTGTGAGGAGTCACACTTATTCTCTTAATACTCAATTTATATTTGAAGAACAGGCAAGTAGTGCTTGAGAAAATAAGTAAGCGCAGTGAAATTTAATAACGAGACGTAGTCATCCGCTTTGAAACAATGTCACGAGCTCGTTAGCGTCTCCAAGAATTCTGACTTCTAGTTTTGTCTCTGGTTTTTATGCTGTCTACCGCTCCTGTGGAACATACACCTACTTTACTGGGTGTCTAATAAAATTCATAATAATTAAATAAACCGTATGCAATTATAAGGAACCGTTTCTTTGCAAGATCGTGAACAGATATATGATTTAGGAAATATTTGTTTCTTTTCGTTTAAATGGATTCATACAGCTACATATTATATACACACAATGTGAAAGTTTCATTCTTATTCAGAACAAACCCATGTATATCACAAAGTATTTCTGAAAACAGCCATTAATTAAACTTAATAAAAACACGTGGCCAACAAACTTGTAATGGGTGCTTATTACAAATTAAAAGACAAAATTTTACTTTTACTTAGATTGTAGTCTCGCCACCGTACGTCCACGTCTGCTATTAGAGATGCGAATTAAAATCTGTTTGTCTGTCTGTTACGTTTCACAGCTGAACCCTCGAACCGATTTTAATGAATTATGAAGATAATTTTGAGTCGGAGGAAGAACATGGATATTATTATATTTTCTTCATACGAACGAAATTAATTTATAAACAAAATAAGTAGTTATAAATGATGACACAGATTGTTTAAAGGTGACTTAATTATAAGTATAATTATAATCACAGAGATATCAATTGACCAACGTTACGTTAACGTTAAGCACACTTACATACATATGTGCCATAACCTCTATGACAGATGTGCAAGTATTAAATTAATGTTCAAATACTTACTGTGCTCTTCGATACGATACTAAAGATGTTAGGCCATAAATACCACTATTCCGACAACATGGAATTGAATGTCGTGCAAAAGTGTCCCTGCGGAGAGGTTGGGTACGATTTCCACCATAATTTCGATCCGCTCCCCCTGTATAAATTGCAAATGCCCTTGTAGCTTCATGTGTTATAGGAATACAATCGGGCAAAGAGCTCATTGTTAGCAGTGATTTCTGCCAGTTACAGTTCTATAACGCTGGCTATAAGAGCGGTCCGCACTTAATCTGGTCATAAAGTTGTCCCATAGCCAGTATTTAAAATATACCATCTATATAGAATAAAACCAAGAACAACTGAGAACATGTGAGAAAGAAGTTGTTAATACTTTTAAGCCAAATTAAATATTTTAACTACACATGCTATGTAACTAATCATTGATGGATAAACGATTTGTTAAAGCTAGTCGCGGTCAATTTGCCTTTTATCCGCTAGAAAAGTGCCAGCGCACGATTGATAGACAGATCCTAAAAAATTAAACCCACTTTAATTGCTTTTGAAAATTTTGACAAAAAAAATTACAATTAGAAAGACTTGCTCGGTGAACATTGGCAGCTACTGCGGCTAATTTCGGAACCAATTTAGTAAAATTTCTTGCCTTGTCCTCAGGGAGCAACTATTTCCCAGATATAGAACTTCAATAAGTTGGATCCGGAACGTTTTAAATCATAAAAGCATTCACCAAACAGAAGTTGTTCGAAAAACTTTTCAGCTGCTGATTCCATAACGTTACTGTCTCTCTAAAATGTTTGAAACTTACACTTAATGTCTTCTAAACGTAGGATAAATCACAACGATTAATCTAAGAGTTCCCGCAACAACTCAAGGCGACACAGAAACGCTACAATTCCGGTAATAAATTTATTAATACTGTGGAAATATTTCCTGAAAAGTATTAAGGCTTAAGTACATTTTCTGAAGTCAGACCGAGTTGTAAGACGCCGTGTTTTTAAGCCGAGAGATAGAAGTGGATATTTTAATTCCGCCCAACATTTGCTTTCCATTTAAAATAATGAATACCTGTTTCCATCAAAGCCCTTAATAAATAATCAATAATATTGCCTATTGCAATAAAAAGTCAATGATACACAATGTAGTAAATGTTCGACATCGTTAAATCTTTCCTTAAAAAATGACTGATTTTTACTGATTTTACAATAAATAAATCAGTATTTAATAATTATATAATGTGTAATGGTAAACCTAGATTAATTATAACGTGTATACAAACTTATCGTATTATTTAAAAAATAATATAGTATGATGGATAATATGGATGGACATAAAATAACTAATCGAAACATTATGAAATATGTCTGTTGTGGAAATAGTTGATAAAGTTAGAAATGATGTAATCAGAAAACGATGTAATGTGAAAGAATAGGATTAAGAAATAGATGCTTTTTTTGCAATTTTAAAAAGACTAGTAATTTTAATATCATTTGAAATTACGACAATTGAATAAGGTGACAATTTTTATCGCCAAAGAATTATAAATCTTTCTGTAATCGACCGAAACACAAAGACGCGCCTTTAAAATCGGCAATCGACACAAGTCTTTCGCTTTTATATCCAAATTGGAACCATGCCAAATACCGAATCGCGGTGTTTTTACACAAAGCTTTTTAAATTCAAAACCGTCAAAACGTCAAACACAAAAACATACCGTCTGTTATGGAGTATTTCAAGCAGTTCATTTTTTTTAGTGACATCAATAAATCTATTATTTTGTAGACAATGGATAACAAACTGCAAATTATTATGGGCGTGTAATGCAATCAAATCGATATTTTTAATACATTTAAACTGGAACCGCTATTACGAAATATATATGTTACGCAATCGGTTTTATTTTTATAACAAAGCATTTGCGCCAAAAAACTCGTATTTAATTTTACTTTACCGTCCTATTGCTGAAGCAATGGACGTTTCTTTGTTAACCTTTGATTAGGAATGCAATCCCTCATTTTTATGCACAAACTTTTATTGTGGTATGTCAAAGGATGAAATAATCGTTGCATGAATAATGAAAAGACAATTTGCGTCGAGGACGCAAATCCTCCACGCGAGTTCAACGGACGACGGGTGCGTGCGAAGCGGGCGACATTCGTATAACTACCCTGCTATTACATGTATTTCACTTACTTCTATTTTAGTCTCTTTTAATGAAACTAATGCTTAAGATTTCTTAAGAGATTTCATATAAAAAGCATTCATTTTCGAAATGTAAAAATGAATCAATTTAGTCGACTGTCATAACGTCTTGTTGGATATAGTAAATACACAATTTTGTATCGTCTGTTGGATTCTTCAGTATTTATTTTAGTACGTATTTTGACATGGTATTGAATTAAATATCTTTGTTAGCAATTAATTAATTAGCGAATATTTGGGTGGATGGTGGGCGGTCGGCGGGCACAGCGCGCGTGCGCGGCGAGGCTTCTGCGCTCGGTCCCCGCGGCCGCCAGCTCGACGACGCCACCCGCGCGGGCGGCCGCTGTCGCTCCGGCCCGCATCCACGCTCCTACTCGACACGATAGTAAATCGATACCTTCTCGATCAAATCAACCAAATCGAGCTAATCCAATGTGCTAACGAGTCCAGTGCTCAATGCCGTCGACAAATCACAACCCACGAGACGATACCGCCGCGCTACTTGCAACGAATTTTCTCTTAATTAATTCTGTGATCGGTGTTTGTGAGTAGTGTTTAT
The DNA here is from genome assembly GCA_018244895.1 of Myscelus amystis hages. Taxonomy (NCBI): domain Eukaryota; kingdom Metazoa; phylum Arthropoda; class Insecta; order Lepidoptera; family Hesperiidae; genus Myscelus; species Myscelus amystis. Next base: position 4,105 of record DWQT01003802.1, on the reverse strand, counting down.
GCTGTGTACGTACGTTAATATATTCATAGCCATTATACTGTTTCCATCGAAGGGATGTCTTTCGCTACGTGGTTAATGGAACGTCAATGCTGCATGGCTTGAAGCCTCGGACACGTATGTACACATAGATATAAATAATTTGATAGTGACATAAAATTATATTTTACTTACAAACCATTGTAATAGCTTCGAAAAACAGATAAATTGCTTATCCTTGCTCTATATTTAATATAAAATAATTACAAGCGAATGAAACAATTATAAAAGCAATGACTAATTATGTAATTATTACAAGCATATTAACAATAGAAATAACTCTAAACAATAGCAAAAGGATAACCTCTAAACGTACAATATTCTATGCCCTTCAATTCGTTAGAAGCAGTCATTCGTGGAAAATTGGTGGTTTGGTAAGATCAAAGACCGAGGGACGTACGTGTTGGCATGATTGATTCCTTACATCGCCCGCTTTATTGCCAGTGGTCGAAGGTCAATGCACGCTTAAATAGCACATTAAATAGACTAACGTTATTCTCGGTGATTTGCTTATTTTCACGTGTAAGCTACCTGAATATTCATATTCGTGACGTGTTATTAAAATAAATTTAATGCTAACAAAGAACTAGTGTAAAACGATTGAAATTTTTTTTAAAAAATAGAAAATTTTCGCAGAAGAATATACAAAGTAATATTTCCAGACATTGCTTGGTTAGATATGTACTCGTTGGTTAAACTTTGTTTCTTACTTGAGTATCGGCAAACGTGCATATTATACAAAACAAATAACAATAATAACTAAATAAGTATATGGAGATATATAAATGTTGATTACATTATCTACCTAATCGTTCAGTAAAAATATAGTCTTGCTTAAATTTGTACATCATATTGCTATATACTTTTATCAGAAAATTCGGTTACTCAATGCTACATAATAGGTAATGGTTTACCAGTAGCTATGTTTATTTATAAAGAAATATTTAATATCACAATAATACACAAATCAACAAAGAGCCGTTATTATTCTATCAAATTCAAAGTATACAACAATAGGAATTTATAATTCGGTACATATACATATGTACATGGGTATTATAATATCGTAAAGGAAAGATTGTAAAGGATTTTATTATAAAGTAATCAATACAATAATAAGCTATGTACTAACACCTTTTTCCCTAATTACTTTTTCGAATGCAGGTTTTCGCATAATCAAGCTTAAACTTTTGTTTATCGCGGCCCCATTTCAAACTTATACGCCCAGCTTTTGGGTTTCGCATTGATAAATACATCAGTTACTCAGAGAAATCTCACACACACAATATACCTACATACGTATGTGTGGAATCGTACCGAAACCTTTATGATGTAGCCAAACAATATCGACCTATAATTAAATTAAAGGTCATTGGTAAGATACACGTCTGCCGAAATGCCTTCTAGCATACAAGCTAATTGAGTAGGAAGTTCGAACGCCCACGCCGCAATCAATTGTTGCGTAGCATTTAAAGCTGATAAATGATCTTCTATTCAAGAGTATAAATGAGGCGATTATTTTCAGTAGCGGGAATCTGATAGTTTTGTGGAAAACGAATCATTGTTAAAACAACGAAGATAATTGAAATGAAATGCGTATCTAAAACCTTTTAGCTCTTTGTAAAATAGGTACCATTAGATCGTGAAACAACAACCTTACATTGCGATAGTTAATATAACGATTAATTGGGCATTTTAACTGTAGGCAGAATCAAGCAAACCAAAAGAAGGACTGGTTCAACTAGCGATGCTGAAAGAGCGTGGTTTTGTGGAGATATGTCAGATAATGCGCCCTTTGTTGATGATTACTTATACCCTTAATCATCATCAGTTTACTGCTGGATAAGCCTAATTTAATAAATTGATTTAATATGATACTTGCAGATGTGTGAAATTCTCAAGCGGCACATGTGATACAACAGTTTATCAGCCAGCTACAGATGTGCATCTTTCATACATTCTTACATATATTTATTGATTTGTTCCCAATTCAATTATCACAGTAACTAACCGTCACAGGTTTATGCACCGGCTGAAAACAAAAAATTGTATAAACAATTAACATTGTTTTTCTTTATTGTTTTTTCAGTAATGCAGCATAAAACGGCAGTTAAATAGGAATAATTATCAAATAATGTGAAAGGTCTTTGACACTGGAAGTTCGAAACAAAACTTCTAAGTTTCCTACCTGAAAAAGTTATAAGTTATGGAGGTTATGCATTTATTCTCGTTTGTTCCAGAATGGGAGGGTCGAAAGCGGTTTTCCTCGTTTTGTTTATCGGTCACCTCTCGGCCCTACCAGACACGATTCGAATAGGTAAGCCTTGTTTTATTACTATTTAGATTCACATGTGAAAAATATTTATAAGTAATAGAACGGGTATTTGAACCGGGAGCGAACAGTAGTCAGTATGGTCAGCATTCAGTGTTATAAAGCAATAGTATCTCGTATATTACCTTTTCCACAAAGTCTTTTAATATTATTTACTAAACAAGTTACGATAGAAAAATATAACATGTAATATTGTTATGTAACCACAGAGACATTATTTGTCTGATAGACACGTCTCCTATATTCCAATTTTTCGAGAAGACGATTATTCCTAGACGAAAGGCCATGTATCACGCATTTGGATGTGACAAGACGCCATCGTTCAGAATGAAAGTGCGCGATACGACTTTCCCTCCAATTAGTTCCAAGCTTCACTTTGAAAAAAGAATGTGCGAACGCGTCGATGCAGGAACACCGAAACCAATTGACCCAGAAACATCATTATGATTTATTAACGGCCGCGAATGCTCCCGTAAAAAAAAATATTTCTTCTTGCATACGATGGTACATTAGTTATGAGCTTGCAAAGTATAAGAGGGTATATACAGTTAATCTTGACATATTAGCAGAATATAAATAATTGTACTTCCTTTGTCATTTTTGTTACGAAACGTTCGAGCGATTAAAATTGTGCCGTTGGTCATTGTGTGTTAAACAGTCGTATGCATAATACATTACCTGTTAATGAAATGTAGTTATTGAACTGTTTATTACACTTTAATGATAGTGTGAGAATATAAAAAGTAAGTTTTATTGGCTATTAACTGGCATTTAAGTATTGAATATAGTTAATAAATTTCATCACAAGCTCATATAAAAATAACTGCGTTTTAGTTTCGCTAAGTTACTGCAACAAGCAACAGAATACAAATATGTCTTGTCATGTCGCAAGTATGTAAACTAAAAATATAAACATATCAATTTTAAATAAGAATCTTATATTTATGAAAGATGCAATAGTTTAGCTTCAAGGTAAGGAACACAATATGCGATAAAATAAATGGCTCAATATACAAGCTTGTGGTCAGGTGGATTGTTTCACCCTGAAGATGATAAACAAGAGGTAGCATTTCGCTATGCGGTGGAGCGAGTGAATGCGGACAGGGCGGTCCTGCCCAGAGCCAAGCTGCTCGCACAAGTCGAGGCGATATCACCCCAAGACAGCTTCCACGCATCAAAACGAGGTTAGTATTCATATATAATGAGTGTAATAATAGTGAAGACGACCTAATAGAAATAGTAGGCTCGGTAGGCAGGGCTTAAAGCCTAGATTGCTTTTCGCGTCAGTAAAGTGGCTTTTTAAGCCATCCAGTAATTTGCTTGGTATCAAAGCACGAGAAAAAAGGTGCCTGTACCATGTGTAATGATAGTAATCGAAAGTTATGCATAAATTACTTAACCTTTAACATTTAACGCAATTTATGATCATCCGTCACCTACAGCTACGCCTCGTGAATACATTTACACGATAACTTTATTGCTTCAAGATTCCTCGAACGCCTTCAAATGAGATTTGTGTTCACGCCTTATACATAAGTGTCTCCATAAGACATATTCTTTCATAGCACATACATATAATATAATAAGCATGTGTAGTACTACACAGTAGATGCCTATATGAAAATCACATATCTGCTGACGATGCTTTTTTTTTTTTATAATATGGAAGTAGAAGACGAGCATGCAGTCCACCTGATGGTAAGTGGCTATTGCCGCCCATGGACATTTGTAATCGAC
>DWQT01003801.1:0-11997 GCA_018244895.1 Myscelus amystis hages | reverse complement strand
ATTTTATCATGGTCCTTAATTTTCTAGAATAATTACAATTATTTATACCTGTATTTGAATATAATATTATAAAAAAAATAAGATTCTTTGTAGGTACTAAAAAATACACGTGATTGTGGGTAGGGGGGATATTCTTAAACCTCACCACATATCACCAAGAGGAAGGGTGGGTTAAAAATTTCTAACAAAAACATCACGTGATTAATGAACGGCCCCCTAAGAACCGAACAAAGAAATAAAAAATAAAAGACAATCTTAATAAAACGTAAGAAGAAGCTATGTAAAAGAATTTTGTTTGTAATTGGTGTTGATGTATTTATCAGGTGAATGCATTCATTAAATATAAATATGATCTCTACATATAAAAGTGAATTTTAATGTCTACCAAGTAACAATTTCAGCTACAAGCAACAGTGTAGTTCAAATAAACGGCAAGAATTTCTTATATCCAAATACACCGATGCTGTTGAAGCCCAAGGGTGTGAAAACGAATATTATATGTGACGTCGGCGAGGAGGAGAAACAGGAACAAACGCAGTGCGTTCAAGTTTTAAGAGTTAAAGATACCGACACATACGAACTGGTTTTGGTTAACGAAGGTAAGATGAAGACACGTATAGATGTTAAGTATCGTCATACATATCATACATATCATTCTAGATGGAGATAGTCTAAATAAAATGTAGTTTTGTTGATGAATCATGGTTAGAGGTATACATCCAAAAACAATCCGTCATTTTTGTAAATACAATTTTGATTTTTTTACAGGATTTGGGAGCAACGATTCTTACACTTTTCACTTACATGGGTACAGCGCTAAACTTATTGCTACTTGGCAGAATCCTAACAAACTTCCCCTATCCAGAGACGATTTCCATAAACTTGACACAGAAGGCAAAATACTGAGGTTTGTAATACTCACTTATTATACAATATATTAATTGTGTTACGAGATACAACTGCCTGATGCTAGTAATAATGATAACACAGTTACTGGTTTGATAATAGACAAAGATACATCTTTTCCGCGGGCCAATTGAACATCATAGTTTATTAACCTTAGCAAAAAATGCAACATTTCTTATTCACGTTGCTTTGAATCCGTACAAAACAAAATTATACAAAGCGTAAATCAGAATAATGAATCTGAGCTACTATAATTATGCTCTATATGGTACTGAGATGAGTCTGTTGAGATATAAAGATATTATCATATTTTAAGGCTACCTAAAAGCTAAGATTACCCACTTCCTATCGAATTATAGCTCCAACCAGCTATTTAATTATGAATTATTTAACCTGATTAATATATTTTTCAGAAATTATCGTAATCCGCCTTTGAAAGACACGTTTACGGTTCCAAATAAAGGCTTCACGATACTTCAACTGAAGCCAGATCGCGGAGGCGCTTGGATGTTGGAGTGCAGGTCGTGTGGTTTCTCCTCCTTACCAGTTGCAGTCGTGATAGATGTTCCACTCGCGGTTCCCAAGTTTGTGGTTGATTCGTTACCCAAATGTGGGAATTACAGACCGCCTGATGTACTCTTAAATTGATCCACTGCGACTTGGAGACTGTGAGCCACACACGATAGAAAGACAAATATGCATACATACATACATTATGCAAGAGTATGAGATGAATTAAAAGTGAACTATCGATTTCTTTTCAATGCAATGACTTGAGATATAACAAAAAAATAACCCCATGACACTATATTTTTGTTAGTTACTTTTAATTTAAATTTTCACGGGTAACGTGTGAACAACTGATTGTCTTTGTCAGTCAAACGCGAGTCTAAAGCTATATATAAAAAAAATTCACGGTAATACTCAATACTTGATTTACGGCTCAATATAACTGCATTTTATCTGTTCCCATAAATACTCATGTATGTGTATGAATGTGGTGATAGCACCCATTCCCAATGGTCGTTATCTTGAAAGTATGAATATTGTTAGTACAAATTCTTCTAAATTACATTTAAGTTTAAGTCTCGTGATATTATTATAAAATAACTGTACACGTATTATTTATTAAAACATTTTATTAATGATTGTTATTTTTTTCAATATCGTTGGACATGTTGGTTAATAAAATCGACGTAGTGAGAAACCTTCGTATAGACGGTTGGAGCGCCTTTTTCGCCGCAAGGGGATATTCCCCAAGACACTACACCAAGAATTACCGATCTCGACTGATCTACATCATTCTCGGCATTATAGTTATTTTCAATGTAGTTGTAATCGTAATCCTCATCGACAGGGTCATATTCTGCGTTAGTTTCATTAGTTCTAGTTATAACCATGACAAGGGGTCCTCCAGAATCGCCGTTGCAAGCAGCTATCCCGCCTGTGAGCGGTCCGGTGCATATGTTGGCATCTTTGTCTAACGGATTGCTTTCATCGTAGTCTTTTAAATCATCGATTGCTTTATGGCACTCTGCACAAGGTAAAGGAATTATTAAAATTAAAAATACAAAACAGAATTTATAACAGTAGTATTATGTTCTTCATATAAATCGTCAAATAATTAAGATTTGTAATCTTCTGGTACTATACTTGGTCAAAACCCTCCCAGTTTCTACTAAATTCAATCAATATTATTGGATTGTATTATGTAATTACCTTCATATGGTACATATTTAACTTGTACTTCTTGCAGCCTGTTTGGTAAATCAGGTATAAATACGGTAGTCCTCAGGGCTCCCCAACCACTCAGAGAGAGCGTATCACCAGTAATTTTTCTATTATTTGGTAGCCTGATAGGTTTTACTTGCTTCGTAAACTTAAACGGTGACCTTGTTTGAAGTAAAGCTATATCATTTGGACCAATGCCACTAAAACACATAGAGGTCAAAGCTATTTTATCATCATACATCGCGTCTTAACTCAATGTTTTATAAGTAAATATAAGTGTAGTTCGTACTGAGAATAATAATTTCTTAGCGTTACTTTCGATTCTATAATAAGAATATAACTAATGTTCCTATTGAACACAGAGTTATTGTCGCAAGGATGCTTATAAGTTAAACCTAATATCTTCAGTCACAATTATGGTCAAAATGTTCTCATCCAAATCTTGGGTAATTTGGTTATAGTTCAAAAACATTGTAAGGTTCGTTTATAAATAGTACGTATAATTATAAAGCCTACTTATAAAATATAGTCATAAAAATATATACATTGCTATGAATAAAACGATTTGAAATTGATTTACCCTGAGTATTCTGGATGTGGAATTTTCCTCGAAACTGTTACAATTTGGGTTTCCCATCCGAAAGTGTTAACATCGTGAGCTCCGGCGATTGCATCCATAGGTAACCATTTGACCAAAAATGTTTCTTTCACGCAATGCGCTGCAGTAAGTATCTAGAACAGTCAGTTTGTTTTAATGGTATTAAAATTTAAAATTTTCTTAGAGGTCGCTTAAGTTAGGGGATGAAATATTTTGTTACAACTTTCTAATGACACAAATACATACTTTATGTATTTTATTTTCCACCCAACAGATAAGCTATGAATTTAAAGAATTTATTTTAGTTACAAAACTAAATTCAACAGACATTCCATTATTACTTCCGACCAGAGTAAGAAGCGGACGGAAATAGGCCAATTAAAAAAAGTAATATTGTACCGTCTACTTACCCATTTTTCGTTCAGTATCGAACCTCCACACATGTGCATGCGTAGCCACAGGAACCTCAATTGAAGAGATACCAGGTAGGGATGGCTGTAGGGCTTCGCTTCGTGTCCACCCACAATTCTGGCTTGAGGTACTTCTACATATCCACCTTCAATATAAGCGTTAACTTTATATTACGTATTCTTTAGAGCTCCTAGACTACTAATAATAAATGCAAATTAAGGTTTTTAGAAAAGCAATATTTTTTTTTCTAATCTTCAAATATTTTTGTGAAGATTTTGGAATCTATATCTTAATAGACTATGCTCATATTTTTATTAGTGTATACTATTTTTAGTTACAATCCTTAATAGTTTATGTGTGAAACACGATGTAGTAGTTAAAAATAACTTATATTTCACATCCCATCTTTAAGGTGTTATACGTAAATTTTTTGTCTTACTTCAAATTTGATTTTGAATTTAATACTTTAGTTATATTGTTTATATTAAAACACTAACGCTCCGTTTTATTATTATTTTTAAAATAAAAATAATAATAAAACGATAAATAATTAGCACAAAAATAATTATTTCATGACTACTACGTACGAGTATTACGACTATTCGTAAAATATTAAATTCTAAGAGAGTTGTTATTTGAATTTTTAAAACGTAGTATTTTATTGTTATTCATCTATACATGATTTCTATGCATTAATACGATTTAAAATGAGCATTTTAAGATTTTTCAAAATTACGAACTTCGATTATTTTAATTTTAAGGGCGGGGAGCACCTTTATTATAACATATAAACGACTTTTTACCTGTGGTATTTTTTATAAATATGGCAAGAATTACAAGCAAATTCACGATTAAGTTCATGGTAGCAACTGTCATATAATTTGTTATTTACCATCAGTTATATAATATCGAAGTAGGAGCGTTATCTAACAGTACGCATAGTTTACATTTATAGGGAAATGCAAACATTTGGTATTTATTTTAAAATGTTGTAAAATTAAATGACGCAATAAACACTTTATAACATTAAAATGTACTTTAAAATGTTATTATTCACCAAAAAAATATGTATTTTTGGTTAATAATAGAAAAAATATAAAACAACATACAAAAAATTACTCGCCAGTTACTACGGTTAGACTAGTGTTTGATTCAAAAATGTTATTATCATCCAACTAATACAATTAATATCGACATTTAATATAATTCATATTGATATTAAATCTACAAGTCTCTACGTGGTAATGGCATACTCTGAAATCATACGGGTCATTATAATACGGAGTGGGTCAAGTATTTAGCGTAATTGTGACTTATAGTATTTTTGCCTTTATTACAAAGGGAATGAAAAAAATTGGAACATGACGAAGAATAATGAGCTGATTAACAATAAACAAATTTACCATGAGTTACATTTTATTTATAGTTTATAACTGAACATACCCGTATTGCTAATGTACAAAAGATCTAAAATCACTCAAACGTCTTGCAAAAACGTTGTCGGCCTTTCAGTTTTGTGTTTAAAGATTCAGATTAATATCACCTACTGTTATCAATTTTTTTGTAAATCACGATTGTGTTTTGTTTTAAGCCAGACACCAGAAGTATCGGAAAATAAACAAATATGCAGTCGTAAATAAAACACATAACTCTATCAAAAATAATATTTAATTTATAATGACTATATTCGCTATTATCTTTTGAAGAATATAAGTGTAAGACTTAAAAATAATGTTAAATAGGAAATAACAAATATCATAATATATATTAATTATAAAAATAAATCAGAACCTATTAGAATATGTCATAAATATAATAAGTACCTACATTACATACTTTAAAATATATTTCCTGTAAAAAAATGATATCAAATAAAGATAACACGAGGCTAATCGATCTCAAGTACAATAACGAAGAACATAAAGTAATTAAGCCCTTAAAAATATATGTTACACATAAATGAAGAAAAAGAGTAATTCTGAGCACATTACAAAACCAAAGAATACAAATAAACAGAAATACCTAACTACTTAAAGAACAAATAACAATATTGTGTGGTCTGAGGGAAATTAAGGTTTTAGTTACATCGTTCCGTGTGGCAACCCATCCACAGAAGCATATTTTACAATAAAATAATACTCTGTGTCAAATTCTTTAAATAGCTCTACGACATCAGGACGTCAACTCAAACTCGACTCTAGCTATCATTTCACACGATTGTTAATCGCAAATAAAATATCAGTGTCCCAATTTTTCTCGTAACGAGTAGCATTAAATCCAACAATCCAATTTCAATGTACATAAAATATTATGAAATTTTGTTTCAGCACCCCTTTTGTACGTATTAATTAAATTTAAACGAGATACCAATTTATTTTAATCCGTGCCGGAAGCGAAATGGAATTAACTTTTTTGTAATATCCAAAACAGACGAATATGCATGGTAAATGTCAAATATTTAATATGTTTGTATCATTGTTATCGTAACTTAGGTATATGCAAGTTTCGTTTTGATGGAAATCTTTTACCGGAAGACGGTATTAACAAGCATAAGCCGAGCTTAAGTGTACGTCAAATGTATAAAGCTCTTACCTCCGGTTGTGCGCCGTGAAATGTTTCACAGAGGTAAATTAATGGGATGCTAATATATTTAAGATTTTGTTAGTGACGGTGATTGAAAAAATAAGTAAGCACCGTAACGTAGTTACGGCCTCAAGTACCTTGTATTACTTGAGGTATATAGAGACAGGTTAAAATAATACACGTAATACTAAAATGCATCGTACAAAATGTACGTTTACGAGAATAAAGATTTTTCCTAGAACTCTACACCGCATAAATACAGTAAAGTGGTACTTTTACTCTTGCACAACTACTAATCATAGTTATGGTTATACTGTTAATGTTGATAATATGTTTGGATGTACGCAGTATACACATTTATTTCTCTACAATTATTACTAGTTGTTTACTAAAGATTTCTTCCTTATCTTATTTTATGTACAATATTTAAAATTAACTAACAAAAATACATCAAAAGTAAGGTATACAAATGTGTATTATATAATATATTTATGTATATGTATATCAGTTCATTAGCAAAGCCTAAATTATGCCTCGGAGTTCTACATTGAGTGGAATGAAATTATTGAAATGTTACATAGAACGGTTAATGAGAACTTTGGTTTCTATTAGTTGCAAACTTTAAGTTCATTAGCTAATTGATTTGGTCCAAAGAGCACCGTAATTTATACTAATACACATTATAAAACATTTCGTTCGCACGTTGTTCATATTTCAACAACATGATAAAATATGGCAGTACGCGTTAGGTTTGAATTATTATCACTCGTATTACTACTCTTACTAGTACTCGGTCCTAGTACACATGTGGGTACAACTTTAATGGTGGTTCGTTCAAACCGCCGCGAATCCTCGTCGTATATCGTACTTTCGCGTATCCGTTATTATTGGAATCAGCGTTAGTTTGAATATGTCTTTAAGAGGTCGAATGTGAGTGATATGTTAGTACAACGTGTGTGGTAGTGTTGGGAGCGTCGGCGGCGTGATGGTCGGTAAATGATGGCCACATCGTGGGAAGTTGGGCGGCACCGGCGGCAGGTCTCGTTGCGTGCCGATATGCAATATCAGGTTCATCCCGATCACTATGTGATAGATAAAGTGACAATGGAATAGCCAGTATCCTGGAATAGAGAAAAATCGTGTTACCTAAAGATATTCAGTGCTTTTCCCCAGGCCACTGTTCAATATACGGAAGCAGGTATAAAACTTAATTTGTCATATTTTTAATAAAACGGATGTGATCTAATTAATCAAGAAATACCGTTTCAAAGCACCAAAAATCACACTGGATCCTTTAAAAAAAATAAAACGCCATATCTAATCTTTTGTTAATCAAAAGGAGATGAAATTACCTGGATTGTCAGCTTTTAGCCTTAAAACAACATATCCATTGTTGGGTACAGCGAGGGTGTCTTTCAAGGGCGGCAAGTCGTACCGTCTGTGGAGCAGACCCATTCTGTCCAGATCCAAAGCGTGTTTAAGGTTAATCTTCTTAATGTTCTTATCGGGCGACCGGCCCATGCCGATAACGTTGTACGACGTCCCGTGCAGGTGGAAAGGGTGCGATAGATTTGGCGATTGAACTGGAAAAAAAGGTAAATGGAAATTAGTTAATTATTTTATTTTATTGGAAAATTTTAGTACATTGAAGAGTTTACAGAAACAAATACTATACAATACTAATTTCGGTCATTTCGGTGTGAATAAATATGAATTGTTGTTTACCTTCATCAACAAGAACGATTTCCACAATCGAGTTGAGTGGAACGTCGATCATGTGAGTGCAGCGGCAGTCGACGGGGCAGTTGGCGGGGCGGTTGTCGCCATTGCAGAATAGGTCGGGGTTCAGTTCGTGCATCTGCGACAGGGGCGGCGCTGGTGCTGCAGCGTACGAGATCTCGTCCACCAAGCTGATGAGATGGTCTGCGCCGGGCGCCACTGGAAACCGAGATTCACTCTCTGATAGATTTTTTCTCCTCTACAATTCCTTTGATGTGCATGAAGCATGACAAGTTTGTAAGTATACAGATATTTGGCACTCGGTGATTTCTGCTTCCCCCGTTAGCGACCTGGCGTGGGGGCTATGTATGTAAAGTTCCTTTTATGTTACGTTTAGGTTTAAAGAAATTTATTTCTCATAAGAACCGAGTTCATTTACAATGAGAATTAACAAAATAACACAATATAAAACTTAAATCTGCCTCTGGAACGTTACAGCAAAAATATAAAAGGTATAAGGAAATGTGTTAATTATACAAGATTCATTATTGTAAAAAGCGATATTAAAAAACAGTAGTCACCTAAGAAATTTTTGTACGTGTTCTCTTTAAATAGGTCCTGAGGCTTGTAGAAGTGGAACCGGAACGGAAGGAATATTTTCACGTCGGGGCGTTCTTGCAATATCGCTTTGTCTATGGGTTTCGCCGACTTCAAGTTGCTTACGCACACCGCGTCGTTTCTCACTGTATCGCAGATAGCGTCCAATGGGTTTAGAATCTAAATGAAATATATCGTGACATTAAAACGAATTACACTGTAATATCTATATATAGTAGCATAAATTTATATACAAGCAAAATATATTTCAAATATACAACCTGTTGTGTGGTCTCGTGTTATACAGCCATGCGCCTTGCAGACCTTACTTCCGAATAAAATACAAATTTGCTGAGCTCTTACTTAAATAACGCTCGTCAACTCACTACTCGTGCAAGTCAATAAATATTTACACCATATTCTATACTACACTTTGATTGTACGGTGATTGTGGAATTTGTGAATAATTGTCATTGATACCTCATTTACGCTTGGAAGATGTTGGGGGAAATAAAATCATAACATATTTTAATATATTATATTAATCGGTAAAAAAATTTACAATTTTCTTACAATTGTATCGATAAATACGATTATCACGTATACAGCGTAGCCCGTATTGCGATTACGCGATTTGTATATTTAAAAAATATATTGCAGAAAATTATTTAAACATTGATGGACTAGGAACTGCCAATAGATTATCTATTTATGCAATACCGTGGTAAGCGTTATACTTGTACGAAGTAGATATTCATTCTTATCCCTTACGTATAGTGGTAACTGGGACTGGTAACATAAGCGATCTTGGGTCTAGATTTTACATTAACAGATACGATTTTGGAACAGCCTTGTTTGTGGCGACGTGCAACCTGTTTGGTTCGAACAAATTTATTGTGTATCGTGTATTTACAAATATTGCAGATTATATTATTTACAATTCCTAATATTCTGACCGTTTGCATGCAATGAAAGTGTTAGTAAAGGGTACTATATATCTTACATTACTAAATATGTATTATAACACGTAAGAATTCAATATATACACGAAATAAATATCATTGGTGAAAAAAAATAATAATGGCAAGTAGTTAGTTACAGAACAAACGCATTCACGGTACAAGACAAAAATACATTTAGACGAAAAATACATTTTTACGTTGTACGTTTAGAAGCCTCAAAGTATGAAACATTTAAGGCGACACATTAGGTGTAACCGCGTATATCACCAGATATGGCATATTTATACAGAAATCCGTTCAAAGAAACATGTATCACCATTAAATAAAATCATCACAAACCGTCATGAACTCTAGTAAAACATTCGAATACAAAGAAACACATTTGGCAGAGTCGAGCACTTCGAATCTGCCGGTCACACCACACAAAACAAACATAAAATTACACTTAGTCAACATTATTAAATCAACTGCTCTACCAATTTTTGCACGTATGTAAATTGACAATTGTTTTTAGGAACAGATCTAATTTATGGGGGGCAAGTGATCCCCGCACGTGGGGAAGTTGGGAGGCACGGGTGGCAGGTCGGCTTGAGTGCCTACTTGGAGCACTACGTTCATTCCTATTACGATGTGGAATAAGAAGTGACAGTGGAGCAACCAGAAGCCCGGGTTGGTGGCTCTGAAACGGAAGATGACGTATCCGTTGTTAGGGACAGCGATCGTGTCTTTCGAGGGAGGAAGGTCCCCTTGTTTTAGGTGACGCTCGAGAAGCCCTCTCCTGTCCAGATCTAAAGCGTGTTTCAAGTTGATCTTCTTCACGTTCTGGTCGGGCGATCTGCCGATACCGATAACGTTGAACGCGTACCCGTGCATGTGGAACGGGTGAGATAAGTTCTCGATTTGTACTGAAAGTGAAATTGGCGATTAGTAATGATACATATTTACTCACAACCGACAGATATGGCTTGAGCCGTATAAGTATTAGTTATGTGACATACCTTCGTCCACGAGCAATATTTCTACGACAGAGTTGAGCGGTATGTCTATCTTGTGTGTGCACATGCAGTTTTGTCCGCAGTCAGCCGGTCTGTTGTCACCGTTGCAGAATTGATCTGGATTGATTTCATCGAACTGACTGATTAGTGGAGCAGGTGGGGCCATGTACGAAATTTCATCTATCAGACTTATCACGTGAACTCCTTGCGGCGCCACTGTGGAAGATCGATGTTGTTAATTGCCAATGTCTTCAGCGATATATCGATAAATGTGTAAATGTGTGAACGAATGTTTACCTAAGTATCTGTTGTAAGTGTTCGGCTGGAAGAGCATCTCGGGCCTATAAACGAAGAAACGGAACGGCAAGAAGATCTTGACGTCGGGTCTCTCTTGCAGGAGCGCAGGGTCGATGTGTCTGGCATTTTTCAGTTGACTAACGCAAATGGCATCGTTTCGCTGTACATTACATCTCGCATCCAAGGGGTTCATAACCTGAATAGTTAGTGGGGAGAAAGGTTCGTGCAATTACTAGTCGTACGTGCATATTCTAATCTACGATATTTTCTACTATACTTTGCACTCACTATATACCAAATAGACCAAATGCAAGTTATTCGGTAATAGATTCATCATTCTACTTAAAATTACCGGTTGCACACCTTAATTCCTTTCGCTTCATCAACTTTATTTCAACAAACCTAACCTACATAAAGACTAAAGTGCGATTTTTTAAATAGTAAAGTTGATCAGGCGAGTGTAATTAATCTTTAAGATACAACGGTATTTCTTTTATATAAGTGCTATAATATAATAAACTAACTACTTTTCAAAAATTACACAAAAAATACAAAAAAAATCATTCATGGGTTCTGTATAAGGGTATTTACAAATTGTTCCCTTTTATATTATAGTACCTACTATTTGTTACAATTCTGTATAAAACAATATTTATATTTAAAGTCATATAAGTGTAGGTTTCGTTTGAGTCCTGGTGCTCGCTTGAGCAATCATCGAGGAGGTAGCCAAAGGGTATTCGAGGTTGTCGTGCCAGCTCCAAGAATTCAGTTTGCAATATCCGCCAATTAATAAGTGCGACAAGTTGGCGCGTGACATGAGATCTATGTTCGCTAGAACGGAAGCTATTCATAGAACTACCAATTAAATCCATTTGCATTTTAAAACAGTGGCAATATCCTTTTGCATATTTACAAAATCACGGCGGAGTGTTGGAAAGCTGCCGAGTCGTTTAAGTGCTTGGATGACGTTTATTTACTATGTACACCGAATTCGTACTTATGCAAATTTTGTAGTTATGCAAATTTTGTAGCTATACACATTGTGTTACATAACAAATTTTGTACCGATACAAATTTTGTACTTACATCAAGTTTGCACATACAAAATAAGTGTCAAAACAAATTATATACCTATACAAAGGTCGCGTATAAATATTGCGTAAATATATACATAGTGACGAGTGAACTTACTACTCCC
>DWQT01003800.1:0-11997 GCA_018244895.1 Myscelus amystis hages | reverse complement strand
ATAACACAGGCATTAAATTGCCTAATTTGGAATCAGATAGCCGTGTGTGGAATTGTCCTAAGATATTATTATTATTACTATTTATTCGTTTCGGTGCCGCGCGCGGTACTTTCCCGCAAGTGGATGACTCAGTCCACGATGCCACTACGGATCGGTGAGAATACAGGTCAACCTGCTTGTTTGAATTTTTCGAAGTGCCCTAAGGGCGCTCGACAGGCTGATGTCAATTACCTAACGACTAGAACTGCACTGTCTTACATGCTCTCCCACACATAGCATGAAAAAATCCCTGCAACGGTCACGTATGTAAGAATAACAACCAAGCTTATTTATGTACTAAACATTTGATGCTTTAATAACTATACCAAAGTGATTTAAGAAAGAAAACTGAACATGTTAATTCGATTTTGAAAACAAAAGAAAACTGTCGTTTCATTGTGTCCAAAACATGTACTGACCTGAATACTGTTTCCATAGCGGAACATAAAAAAACCACGCAACATTCGTAAAAGATTTGGGCTCATTTGAGGTCATGAAAAACAGTTACGAAATCTGAGTAATAAAGTTCGTGGCCGCTACATAAATCCGTAGTGCTCTTATGTGGAACATTAAGCTGGTAGGCGGGCAATAAGTAGGCATAATGAAATTATTTTATACCCAACATTCAGAGTGGAACCACACTCTATAACTTTCTCTGAAATATACCCCCAACTTTATCAAGTTCTGCGTATTTCGTTTAACAAATGCCATCAACGTAGCGAAAGTACCTACGCTTGTATATTCCAGAACATCGAAACCGTTTTTATTAAGTGTAGCCATGTTTTATGTATTATGTAGACGAAACTATCTTTTTGTATCGAAAATAATAAAATGGGTTTTGTGCTTCAATTCGATTTTGCAATATTTATTAACACTCAAACCTAAGTTACATCAGCGTTGCAGGGAAATACCAGATCCTATTTGAAGTTCCAATGATCAAGCGTATTAACAACAGTTACTCGCGCTTATCCTTATGTCCCGGAACTACGAGTAAAGCCTCTGTTTGCGGTTTCGTTGAAGTTTGGTGTGTCTGATATTCGCGCCTACGTTCGGAAACGGTTATTTTATGGATTACTAGCTTTTGTCCGCGGCTACGCACGCGTTGTAATTCAGAATTTTTTAATTGCAATAAATAAAAATATAGTATACGAATTTAGATATTCCAATGATAGCAGATTTTCACGGTATGGGGAAAGGGTAATTGTTTTACTCCGAATTACACGCGAGCAAAGCCGCGGGCAAAAGTTGGTATTAAATATAGCTTATGTTCATCAGGGATAATGTAGGATTCTAATGGTAAAAGAATTTTTGAAATCGTTCTAGTAGTGTCGGAGCCTATTCAATACAAACAAACAAACAATCAAATCATTCCTCTTTATAATATTAGTATAGAAGATATTAATAAAATGTTTATTAAATAAAACATCATAAGTGTTGCTAATTATAATCAGGACAAAGAACTGGATCGGGGAAAGTCAAAATATTCCAGTCTAGAATATTAATAATAATAAATTCGAATTTGTTACGAAACCAAAACCGAGTATTTGAAAACCTACGCTACTCAACGACGATAAAACAAATTCAATACGAGTTTAAAAAACAATATTCCCAGAGCGCTCTGCACATTGACTCATTATTATCCATTGGGTTTTGGCGAGTTAAAATCTATGTCAAATTAATTTCATCGGTCTCAATGGGCCGGGCTTTGAATGTGATTTGAATTATTACCTACAATTTTAACTGGGAAAACAATACATACATTATATGTGCATATTTATTTGCGGTAATTTATATCGCGACCTAGTCTCTTGGGACGTCGCGGGTATCGCTTAGTATGACGTATGGCTGGCAACCGCCCGCCCACAACCGTCTGACGCATTTCAAAAGTCAGGCGACCGTATACTTAAAAAAGTTGCCGTGTAATTAAGTATACTAACATAATGAAGAAACATATCCGTTTACTTTAAAAGAAAATTCAATCGTCAAAAGCTCTCTCGTACTTTAGCTTGACTTTTTGTAAGAGAAGAGAACAGTGTATCTACATAATTGTATTAAGTATTTTCATTGGAATCGAAACTTGCTTTCATCCCTGGTATAATGATTGAACATGAAGGTCGATTTACCGAAAACTGTATTAGAATTGCCAATTTAACGTGACCTCTCCCTTATCCAGTTTTTGAATAAAACAACCAGAGGGAAATGGCGCCCTCGCCTCCAGAGGTCAAATTAGATTGGACATTGTTCATAAAAATGAAGCTCGCCTGAAATTGTGTAATGCCCTCGCTACCCGAGCTGCGGTGTGCCTGTCTATGTCCTAATTGTTTTTTTTTTATTTGAACCAAAATATTTTATACGGAAATATTGTAACGTAAAAATGGGTCGACTACGTCGAATTTTAGTGGGAATTAAGTTGTTTCATTGTATACTGTTCCTAAGTTTTTTGTATCAGATACTTTGTTATTTTCTACTTTACGAGACCTATTGTAAAACCTTTTCAACCGAATATTTTTATTATGATACCAAAACAGGCTAAAATTGGAAAAGTTGTTATTTTTTAATGCGCAATTTCTCATGAGACAGTGCAATTCATTTATTATTACATTTTAATTAACAAATAATTGATGTTCCTTTGTATACAAACGCTTCTGTTACATAAGAAATCTACATCGAGCCATGGAAAATTAATAGCAGCATTATCTTTCGCCGATGTACTCGTACATACATCTGCTAAGCCATAAATAGATTTAATACGACAATAGAATTCATATGGATGATTTATGTGTTTGTAGTTAGTAGGAACTGAGATACAGATTGATCGGAGAAATACGAGTATGAAATACTTTTTTAATTTTTATAAGTTGCGTATGTTGCGTACTGGCTTTATATATAAGGGGTTTTTATCTTGAACCAATTATAAGAAAAAACGTCAGTTATCATATCAGTTACTCTCAATCGCGTACATAAGCTGTATAATGTGAGAAATCTTACGATATGCGAGTACTCATCCACTATGTACTCGTATAAAGAATAAAGGCCTACAAAGTTATGTCAACATTTTTTTGTGTTTGATTCTTGATCAAATCTCTTACTAAAGATTCAATAAAATCTTATCATAAATACCTTATATCAATGTACTTTACTCCAAATTTAATGAATTCGGTTTGCATCCAAACACAGAAATTGCAGTAACGCCAGACTGCATACATGAATTATTATTTTTATTGTTAGATAATTATTATACTGACATTTAAATTCTTTCCATACTAGAGATGTAAGTTTCTTTTGTATTTTTGAGAAAAACTTGTGGTAGATACTGTAATGCCTACAGTAGAGGATGCTAGATTGGTCACGCTTACTGAAATCCCTTGACAACATTCAGTTTGGAACAGACGTCGTTAAGTAACATAATTAACTCGATCTGTCCCAATTACCCAGAGCTATACTTAGCACTAATTGGAAAAGAAGTGAAAAAACAAGAAAACTCGCGTTACACGAATGTGAAATAATGAACAGAAGACGGTTTTCCCTTCTTTGTATCAGAGTTTTATTTGGCTGCAAGCCCTTACATGTTCCACTGCTAGATGCTCAGCCTTTCCCCAACTATTGAATGAGCTTCGCCGTTCATGTATAAATAAACGTCCTTAAAATTATTTACGAAACCTTCACTAATGAAATGTTTTATAGATTAATGTTTGATGAATAGGTAGGTACATGATTTCAATTACCTTTTCACAGCCATGCATACCATAAGCTATTTTAAAGAGTTGCTATAAAGCATATTCTCCTTCTGTTTCCTGTGTTCGACAACAAACAATCGACAATATTGTTTTGTTTATAGCGACAAGACAGAGTCCATTTAAATGTAACTTATATATTTTACTACAAACTGTTTTGTTTTATAATCAATTGTGGTATTTGATTCATTTTGTATAATTAATATTGACAATATGTTAATGAAGTGCTTCTAAATTGTTATTTTATTAGGTATTGTTTTTAATAACAATATACACTCGTAATATTGTGAATGTGTGTGTAATAAAATTAGGTGTATAATTCACCTTACTTGCCGTAACATCAACATACATAGGCAGATGTTTTTATTTTTATAAGTTTCACGAGGGCGCGTCACAAGATATTTCATGTTCGCCTAAACGCAACATTATAGTTAATATTTATTTGTATGAGTTTAAAACGGTTTTTTCAAAATCAACTGGTACAGAATGTTGATTGCATATTCATTCGTTAACCTCCTTCAATAAAATGACCATAAAAGTCTCAACAACTTCGGAACTCGTTTTAAAATGTTTAAATACTGAAGCGCTAGAAATAGTTTCAGCGGCTTAGTTTCCCTATTGGCTTTTAGTTGGGTCGTTGCTTTCAATTGAAAAAAATGTTTCGTAAGAGCTGAGTTGGAAATCGTTCAAACAATAACAAGTCGATTCCGTAAACTGGCAACATTTAACTAATTGGATTAGTAACTCTTAGATTTGTTGAGCGTAGAAATTTACGGTCGAATATAAAGGAGGATCAAATTTATAAAAGAACGAATCATGAATTACGAGTTTCCCAATTACGAAAGTCGATTTAAAACTTTAAATTGTAACTTTTAGTTGCTTATCCTTGTAATTGGGTGAAATTTGAAATTATGTGAACATTTGTAATTAGAAAGTGGTACGACCCCTCTCCATAGAATTTAAATGAGGATTTGTCCTCAGGAAGCCTAGTCTTACGACTAAGTCTTATGTTGTTATGTAAACATTTGTTAAAAGACAGCTTAGAAATTGCATGAGGCATTCCAACGTTTTATCTTCTATAATAATCTGTTATTCAAAAAGAACTTTGCAGTACACATGCAAATAAAGGTATTTTCTAAATTGCCATTTTTAAAACATAAATTAGCTAAGCTGTGCGCTTGGTTCTGCTATCGAATTTAATTTTTCTTTTATTCTAACTTTATTATTTCTAAATTGTTAATATAGTGAAAAGAGAAAATGTACATACGTAGATATTTTACATTCACCTCCACTTTCGAGAAATTTATAGTACAAGATATGTGTGGATAAACGCAGGTGTATGAGGCGACCCTGATCCTTAGTTAAAACAGAGTCTCGTTGTTTTGGTTAAGGATTAGGTAAATGTCACGTTCTGTTATATTCGCGCGTATAAGAGAATAACAATAATACACGGTACCGTTAGCTGCCTGTCGAAGGTAGAAAACATAAACATTAGGCCTTCATAAGTAGATTGAACTTAATAATAAAATTAGTTTACCAAACAATACAAGAATATACGTGCATGTTACAAAGTTTAATAGAACATTTAAAACGGTCTTGGAAACGTAAAGGAGTATAAATAGAAATGGACTCCACGCGAATACCGAATCGGAAATTCTCACATGTGTGTTTAGCACGCAAATAAAAACCTCCTTCTGTTTCCCATTAGCGGGGATTAATACTGCGGGGATTACATGCGAAGTGTAAATTACCGTAATATTGTTCCAAAAGGACCCTTAAAACGCTTACCATAGAGTGCACAGCAAAACAATAGAGTTACGTAAGGCACATTGATCGTATTTTTGAAGGTCGCACTTTCAGCGCTAATTTTGAAGCAATTTAACTATTGTAAGCTCAAAACATGAAAGGGTGTAAAAGCTCAAAACATGAAAGGGTGTAACATTGAACTTAATAAAATGTACAGTACAATAACATTATATCTTTAAGCTTCGTATTTTTAAATGTGATCGAAAAAAACCTCCTTATCATTTGGAGCGTAATAAATGAAAATATTCTTTAAATAAGCCATTGTTAAAGCGTTTACTTCCATAATATTTAATGAATACCACATCACTGTGATAATTGGAAGCGTCTGCTTCTTGCTTTCTCCAAGGCACGGAAACGCTCGTTAAAATTTTTCAGTCGCCGACGGCGAATTCGGTTATCGATAGTTCATTAGATAACATAGTATATTAGAATAGGGTCCATGAAGCAGAGGTTGAAAAACGTATTATTATATTATGGGATACTAATCTTTAGGGATATTAAGATTCACCCTTATGCAACAATAAAAACGATAAAAATTTAAGTTCCTAGAATAGGAATAATTTACCTATAAAAAATGGTATATATTTTATAACCAAGAGTAACCTATCTAATCTAAACAAGATTTTGCTCTGAAATCTTCAATTCAAATTTCGGAACTAAATATCTGTGTCAGCAACCTGCTTTTATTACAAACCGAAAGTTATTAATAGCTCGTAATTTATTTAAGGTGTTTATCTTGTTCAAGTTTACGGACAATTAGTTGTAGTTATGTTTTAACGGCCCTGTTCACTGAAGATGAAACACTACGCCCTTCTTACATTATCTAAGAGCTTAAATTACCTTGATGTTGTCAGATTCGCGACGTGAATCTAAATTAGTGAAACCCAGTCTAAAGCATGGGTGATAATCTTGCTTTTATGAGAACTGATAAACCCGTCTGCGAGGTTGGTAGAGCATACACCACGTAGTTAATAGGTTATCTTAGTTCAATTTATATAAAATATGCTATATAAATCAATTTATAGATAATATATAAATAGGCGTAAGCAATAGCAATAATTAAGTTAGTAGTAGGGACAATCCGTACTTGGGTTGGAAAATATTCCAGACCAACCGCATGGCACAGAGTAAATATTGTTGCTAGCAGTGTGTAAAATAAACTGAACTAAGTAATGTATATTTATTTCTAAAATTATCCATAGCATAATAATATTATCATGTGAGTTATAAAACAGTATTCATTTACTCATTTAAAACATATATTTATATTAGTAAAGCCTATTAATAAGCAACGTCAATTTGCAGCTCACTTATTGAACAAGGGTTATTCAGCACAACCCTTGTGCAGGTAGGACGGGGCGCGAGCTCCCCTGCGGGTCACGGTCGATACGGCATCGCATCGACAACTTAGCAAACAACGGAATATTGCGTCACGAAGCGGCTGAGGCCTGCTAATTTCATATTGATGACTTGTTTCATATGCATGACTGTGCTGTGTACGGTAGGCTTAATATTTATTTTCAAGTGAATGGCGTTTTGAATGTTTTCATCGCGCGTTACTATGAATGTTTTGCAAACTTCATAAAACTGACCTAATAAACGTGTTGGCTGTTAGAAACTATGTATGTGTTCAATTGAATAACAATATTTTTAATATCGTATCAAAGCAATTCATTGCGAAAATGCCTAAACTATCATTCTTAATGTTACCTACCTACCTACTTTTATCTAATATAGCTTGAGACTAGAAATAGTAGATTAAATTTTGAACTGAAGAAAAACAACCTCTATTTATTTAAATAAGACTGTAAACTGTGTCAATGATACTTGTCTAAACTAAGCTTTGAGCTGGAGAAGTTATAATGAGCACTATTTATTAAATTAAAAAAGTTTTATTAGTTTCTATATTTTTTCATGTAAGTGTTATTTGAATTATAATTTTCAAAAGATATGAAATAAATCATTGCATCATACAATAGTTGTATAACTTACAATTACCGCCATCTATCGACGAGTAGCGTAACTACAACTGGTATCGCCATCTATCGGCAGCTTCGGCAACTATAAACCGCTCTAGTACCAAGTATCTTATTAATATTTTGTGCTGAAAGTGGCGCCACCAACGCTTATTATCAAAATAAAGCTCATTAAACTGTTTTTCTAAAAATGAATGGAAATTAAAATATTGGTCCATAGTAAAAAGTGTGTGCAATTAATAATCATTCATTGAGACACGATTAAAAGAAGAGATACAGCTTTTAAAGACTTTTACATTCAGATGACTTTTTTAGAAAGTAACATTATAAAAATTAATATAACAGATTTCCTAAACTATAAGTACATAATATAATTCAATATTTTCAACCTCCTTTATGTAAATCTCTAGACGCAATGATTAGAAATATTGTAAACTATAAACTGCAGAACTAACACATATCAAGTTGAAATTTCAAGACAATTTAAGGAAAAATATGACCAACGAGAATAAAGAAATTGGTTACGTCAACTACTTTGGCCAGCACCTTGACACGGCAGAAATGGGTTATCTGGTGAGAGATTGCTATCTGACCTTCGAGAACCCATCAAGTCAAGACGGCGATGCATGGCATGCTTGTGGATAGCGTGCAAATGATACTGTTAATTTAAATTAGGAAATGGTGTGGTTGTTCAAACGTTGAGATTATTTGTATAAGAAAGCTTGTTTGAAGGCAAAGCCATCTGCATATATGGTTTAATAATTAATGTTATACAAGACATCCAATATCGGGTCTTAAACTTGAGACGTATAGATAACTGAGTAAAGGTGTCAATTTTAAATTAGTTAATAAGTGATTATTTAAAAGTCGAAATTTTATACGCTATTGATGGTAAAATATTGTTTTATTTAAACATTACTGTGAATATTTGTTTTATTCTTGTGTATATTGCTTCACAAGTATAAAACAATTTACAAATATCGATCCGGTTGTCAATGAAACTCACTATAACCAGTTCACGATCAATAACGTAACTAATTATTAACTGCTTCATTCCGGGCTTGTTTCTTGTCTTTCATTCAACTATAATAGTTTATTTATTCATCGATTACGTTAACACATTTTCCGCCATCTATATCGGTAACAAAACACCTTTAACTAATCTCAAAAGAACTCTGCGTGATATGGAATTTTCGATTAACAATGGATCGGACGAAAGAAGCCTCACGCCTTCAATAATATCATAATCGCTGTATATTAAGATGGAACATAAAAGAAGGCAGAATTACGTTTATAAATAGATCCATGTTTGTGCAAGGTTTCTTATATTTTTATCACATAAAAAACGTCGTTGCGAAATATTTCTGTTCATGTGTTATAATACATTCATTAGTAAACCTGGCCAGCGAAGCAGTTTAGGGCCTCAAGCCTCTTTCCGTACGTCGTACACTAGAACTCGTATAACGTGTAATGGTTATATCACGATGGCAGTTATAGTGCATTTTCGTTGCTATTGACCTTTGATATGAACGCTTTAGATTATCTGATTCAGACATAATAAAATTGGCTAAGTTCTAAGAACTTCGCGTGACTGTTATACGTCTGGGGCTCGTGTGTCGAAGTGTGTCGAGGGTGCGTGTCTAATGCTACATCATTTTCCAAATCTTTTCGGTACTTTAACATTAGGTATCATTAGGCATTATATTTAAATACATACGTGTGGAGGATTTTGAGTTAGTTGAGTTATCCTACTGTGGTTTGACAATTTTCCATGGAGTAATGACGGGTTTTTTTTATAAATTATATGAGAAATGTAACTCTAGTTTGTAGGTTACTTGAATAAATTAACGATACTAATCAGAAAACCGCGTATTACAATTTTTTACTTGTTATTGTAAATAATAAATTTGGTAATACGAGGGATATTGTTTACAATCATATTGTAGAATATTTCTTGCTATTCTATGAAAGTGTTTCTGTATCATTTATTGTGTGTGTGCTAATTTCAAAAAATGTTCAGGCTACTTCAATACGTTGGGTCGCAATAGAAATTTCGGGAAAAGTTTTTCCTATTGTTATACACAACGAAATTTCATTTTGTATTTATGATATTCACCCTGCCGAGAATCAATTCTGAGGAAATTGGTATTTATATAACCATACCTTTAGATTGAATTAAACGGGCGCTGAGGGAATTATACGACGAGCATGTAATAAGGGTTGTCTATCTTTTGGTAAGGTTATGTTATATATTAACAGAATCTATATTAGGTAGCAATTTTTTTACAAAATTTATCCTATCAAACTATAAATTCTTTGGTTAAAACAATTATAGGCGACGATATTTTCAGAAATCACATTAATGTCATATCGTTAAGTAAAATTACAATATTTTTTATGTTTATGGCATTTTTTAGTATAATTATCTACGATTTCGCTATAATGAGAGGTTTGTCCGTAAAATTCACGGTAACGTCTAAATATAGAACAGTCAATAGCGTGGGTGGTTACCGGCGGCCGGGCGTCTACAAGGCGCTGCGTAAGGCCTTTAAGCTATGTAGATATGTATATGCGGATTGTAGGAATATATGCGGATTGTAGCTGGTATGAAAATTCGCAATTTTTGCGATGTAAATAATAGTAATACTTTTACAGTTAGAAACATTTGTTGAAAAATCATCATTTAACCGCTTAAATAGTAAATGTGAATTTGTGTAAAAGTTCTTTAAATTATAAATTTATAAGCACTTAAGGCTGTAAATGAAAATTTGTTACATAAGTTGTTGTAATATCTTTCAGGAGGCAAGTAGATTACTTTATTACATACTCAGTGAGTTTTGTAGTAATTTAGTAGACATAATAACGCTAATAGGCCTGGAGGCTTCCTCCAGGATGGCCTCAATAGGGGCTGCGCCAGTTAGGTAATAGTGCGTATTTTTATGACAATTTACCTCAAGAAAAGGTTCTTTCAATTACCATGCCTCTTTCTTCTTCCTTTGTTGGAGCACTCTAACGTTATTGAATAGTTTTTTGACTTGTACTAAAATAGGTTGCATTTTGAAAATACACACTCACGCTTCCGAAGTGGTAACTAAAGTGACTAAATAGTTGAGTTTTGAATAAAAATAAGATTTTGCTTGACACTTCTTTAGCCCATATATTTTGTATGTTAATTATGAACTGTAAAATTAGTTTATGAGGCCAGAGATATTTGGCACTCGGTGCTTTCTGCTTACCCTGTTAGAGACCTGGCGTGATGGTTATGTATGTATATATGTATGTAAATTAGCAAATTATTAATCTAATAATGCTAATTATAATCAAGAAAGTACAAATGTCTCTGATGTGGATGCATCATGCACGTATAGAATAACTCGAAGATCCTCTCAGTTCGTGCAATATATTATGATAAATAAAAGAAAAACCGATACAAAGAAAAGAAAAGAAAAAGAAAAAATCCAAGACACTGTTAAGAGACCTCAACAATTTCGTCTCCATTATCTAAATTCGCTGTGCCCACGCGACGTCTTTACAAAATGTCCAGTTTAAATATAGAACCACCTCCACGGAAAGCTCACGCTTGACCTGATTTTATTTTATTTTTCAAAATAAAAGGAAATGCTGATTTCAAAAGGTCAAAAGGAGGAGATTTTCTAAAGATCGCCGTTTGCGATAATTTCTAAGGACACTTGTTTGCAGCGTCATCCGAGGACTTCTTTTGTTCGGGCGGCGCACTCGTCCGTCCGAAGGGCCGACGTTGCAAGATCGTTTAGTCACGTTACGTCTATTTTTCATCGTTACCTTTCTTTATTTCAAGCCACAAACACTTACTTATTTGCATCTCAAAGATGTAGACAATGTTTTCCGCCTTAGCATACGAATATCACGGAACTTTAGATACTTGAGGTGTATTAGATATGTCCTTTTATTAGTTTCTCTTGAAGCCATATGTTGAAAATTAACTGTTGAGCGTGCATCACATCTATCGCATGGTATTTATCATTTATCACTTAAATTCGTATTTAGCCATATTCATTTAGAATAGTTAACTTTAAATATCGTATACAGAATTTTTGTATACAATTTCAGTGAACTTACAGCATATTCTGCGAGTACACAGTCACAAAATCTCTTTATAATATTAGTACAGAAAAAAAGCGTCAGACAAAACCTAAATAAACAGTCTACCGGTACGTAAGCTGTTAATGTCAAAGGCTGACAAAATTAATGGTGAAAAAGATTTAAGTGAATCATTTATTACATTGTCAAAGATTAACTATCTGGGGCATTGAATTCCTTTTTAGATTTCTATGTCAATCTGGATCCCTTCTTTGCTACTGCGCTGACATTTAGACCCTGAATCGTTAAATATTTTATCCAAACTAAGCCAGTTTGTAATCATGTTTCCATGAACTTTGTCAGTACTTCGACGATTTATACAG
>DWQT01003799.1:0-11997 GCA_018244895.1 Myscelus amystis hages | reverse complement strand
TATATTTGAAATTATACTTCAAGAAAGAAAAAAAAGAAAGAAAACTAATTACTATCGACAAAAAGAATTAGTCTCAATTACCATCGCTAGACAAGTATATCTGACTGCTATTAACTGTCATACCAAGATATAGCTGGTGATCTGACTACCAATATCTGAATCGAAATAAAAGCTCTCAGAGATTATGATCCGATGACAGCTGTCGAGTTAAGCAGTACTTACTGGCGCGCGTTCTTCTATTAGTATGACGACTAGAATATATTTTTATAAATGTTTGGGTATATAAGGGCTAATCTGTAGCAGACATTAGTATTTGAATAATAACAATAGCATTATCTACATATAAAATAAAGACAGCTATGAATCCAGCGGTTACACTGTTTAGTAACCGCTTATTAATTAATACTAATAAATTCAATCGATTAAGTAACACGCGTAATTAAAGTCTGTGGTATCGAGCCCTGAGGGCGTAGACGCTGCGACTTACATAAATAATGTTTAAAATTTTTAAACCGAACAAACTAATTACTTACCACAACTAATATATTATTTCTTTTATGAATGTGCCTTAACAAAACTTTTGCCTGGGGATTGAATTTTGTAACTGTTGATTACATATTATTATTTGTTTATTTATGTTTCGTCCAATATTCATTTAAGAACAACTAAGTTTAAGCACAAATTAGATTTCTTTAGTAAATTTATCACAGACGCGTAATAGTGTATTTTATGACTTTCACTTTTTAAAGTGAAATTCAATTTATTGAAGAAAATTAGACCTAAACGCCTAACAATATTATTTAGGTGCGGTGTAGTATAGCATATGTGGATTGGACTACGCAAATATATCTAGCACGATATCATTCATATTTTAAAATTCACATTGTGATCTTGTGAACTTCATAAGTTGTCACCTATTCCCTTATTCAGGTGACTCCAGATTTAACGATCGATTAATAAATTACTTCGACATTCGAAATTTACTGATTATCGTCTAATTGGAGATTTATTTAAATTTTTGTAGTTTAGTTTTATGTATTTTTATGGTAGCGTTTTTCGTCAAGTATTTTATGGCCAGTCTTATCTTTCAAACATCGACACTATATGGTAAATTGTGAAATTAGGTGTCTAGCGTTTCGAAGTTTCTTTCACCTACCTCATTTTTCGAGAAAATAATTATTTACCGTTAACCGTATTTTATTCCATCTTCATCATATTTTTTGAGATTTTATGAACAATTAAGTCTTAATTTGCAAATTAGGACATCAATAATCTTCATTACAAAACCGAATATTTAAAAAAAATGATTATATTTTTATTTTTTTGTAATCATGTTTCGTCATTATTCAATCACATCAAATCGAGTACGTTACTCAAATATTGTATTCAACAAAAAACAGACCAAGTCACCGTACTGAAGTAAACAACAATGAAATAAATCCGGAGGTAGATCGAAATTGGGTTCCGTTTGTAGCAATCAACGTAAAATATTTCCTATTGAATTGTGGCGGCGTGGGCGGGACGTGGGATGTAACCAATGAATGAGAAATTGTTAAGAATTACCTCTTAATCAAAATTTCACGGTCTTAAGAAATAGAATATATAGCGTCGTAAACTATAATACTTTGTAATACTTTTAGTTAAGATAACAGTACTGTTAATTTAACTCAAATCTCACTTTTACAATCAAGGAAAAGTCTCTGAGGAATATTAAGACACCATGTTTTATATTGAGAAGTTTCCTTTGTCTACTAAACATTTCTGCTATTAGAGTAAATGATATTGAAACGACGTTCCTTACCGCGCGTTGCGAAGGAGGCTAGACGGAAAAAAATCAGACGAAAAATTCAGACGGAAGTTGTCCGACACTCTAGTTAAGTGTTGCCAATTAAAAGAAATAAAATTTTATTACAATTCCTTCACTAATTAATCGAAAGGAACTTCGGTCCATCCGGGTGTCCCTTGACGCCTTTCTTGTGTTTTTTTTAATTTCCGAATTATAAATAAACTATTTTATTAGTCGCAAACACAGGTTTGCGTAGGACTACAGCCTATTGTCCGAGCACCCATATCGTTGCAACTATCGCATTTTAAAAATCGCTTTAAACTATTTACAATTAATCGTTAAACGGAAGAAACTATTTGAAAATTCCAATGTCGCCATTGTCCCAGCTCATTATAGGTGGGTGTACGTTAATAAATTAACGTCGCGTATTGAAAAATAATAGGACGTGCAGCTGAGGACGAACAAACAGTTGACAATAAACAATTACAATGTAGATAGGTATCGGCGGCACTTGCCAAAGAGAATATCGTCGCTCGCGCACACTTATTGAACCCTGAACGAGCCGACAAAGCTACTAATAATGTAATTTGTACTTCCGATTTGATGACTCAGTCGCGTGGGACAAGAGATGCGGATGAGCGATTCCAATTTTCTCCAACGTAATTAATATTTTGAAAGCAACCCTCAATAAAACTTGCTACGGGTTAGAATGGAGAATCAGTCATACCGTTTGTAAATTGTTTGATTGGTTGATTGTAAATCCATTTCGCGCCGAAATCAATGATCAAAATGTCAGTATTCCAAAATACGTGGAATCTCGATGACTCCAATGTCAAGGGAAATGCCAAAACTTTCGAGTGAATGAGTTTTCGACTTAACAAGAATACAAATGATTTAAATAAAATTTCGACATAGAAAGGCGCTTAGAAATAATATTTCTATTAAATTTTATGGCAAAAAAATTATTAAAGAAATTACATACAAATGTCTTAGTCTAATAAACTGTACAAAAAACTACATAAAATGTGTTATCTTCTTTAAGGGAATAAAAATTATTTTCGACTTACTGAGGATTACGACTTAACGAGGTTCGAGTTATAGAGATTCCACTGTAGTTAAGTGTTTAGCTTTACTTTACGTAATGTTCGCTTTTTTTTTAAAATATGTAGGTATTATTGAAGTATTTCATCATGAGTTCATTTAATTCTACGTAATCATTCAAAGCTGGAAAATCTGCAACTTATGAACTGATAAATACTTAATATTACCCGGTATGTTTACCAATTTTAGAAGTAACTGTTCTATGATAATGATGTTGATAGCTTATTACTTTCAAACATTATATACAGTAGCTGCGCTTCTATTAATAATATAATGTTTATCTTTCAAGTTTATACGTATTTAACTATGTTATAAAAAAGTTTCATCACTTCCAACCGCTCCGACCAAAGTTTTGGGCCACATAATTCGGGCCATTGTTTTAGAGGCTGTACAGTTCAAGGGCGAGCGAAGTTGGGGAATGTGGCCTAGCTTCCGGTTACTAAGGCTCCATTGTGGGCGGAATACTTATTAGTGGACGGACAGATTGATTGATCGTTCGGTTATATATGACAAGTTACACGGAACGATTGAGAATCTAAAGATGCGCTTCGGTGAAGCTCAATTTTGATTAATATTACTATTAAATAACGACCAACTCTTAGAAAGATGTAGAGAAGGCCACGATATTAAGTAATATTAGAATTGTATTTCCAAAAATATACGAAAAACCGAAAGCATAAAAATTAGATTAAAATGTATATACGTATTAAACGATTTATTATTATCGGTATATATGCGTTTGAAAATCTTATTTAAGTACATGTAAGCTACTCAGAATTAAAGTATATCATGAGACCGGAATCGAATCCACAACCCTCTGCCCAGAATGCAGTTTCCCCAACCACTGGGCGGTTTCATCAGACAAAATTGCTAGTCATTATTAGAAATTGATTGAAAGTGATGTTATTATTTCGTGTAATTAATTTCCAAAGCAGGAAACGCCGACGTAAGTAGATTATTATCGCCCGATAAGTAAATAATTTCAAAGCGAAACGAGACATACGACATTACACCTTAACCAAAAAAAACTGTTGATCACGACCTCCCCTCGGCGGAGAAAACGGCAGCGGGAAAAGAGGGAATCTCCTAAAACGTCATTACGGACATAACTCCAGTGTCCCCGGGATCTTTCCCATACAAAATACTTTAAGCGGAAACCCCATACGCATCAAGACTCCCGACAATGGCGCATCTCGCAATCGCGAGTAATAAAGGCGCCCACATTAAAATCTTATCCCTTTCTTAAATAAAAAATTCACGAAAAAATAAGAGAGGATATCTCCCCTCTATTATTCAGTGGAAGAGCTCCCCGGTCCACCCCCGCGCTACGTTCGGCTCGGAGCCGGCCGCGGCGTTCCGAAGAAAGCACAAAGAATTTCTAACTTTAACGTCTACGGTACAACGTTACAATTGGTGTACCGAGCGTTGAGGAGCGCGAGCTCGAAACTAGACTTCATTACGCTGGAACAGGGTCGATATTCGTGCGGTGCGGCAACGAACGGCGCTACAGGAAACGAGACTTAGTCGTTAGCATGGTATTTGAAAATGAGATGCAGTGTGGAGGCAGAACGGGGTGGGTGGGCACGGGTGGTTCTCGAAATCCGAATTACCAGGGCGTGTGTAATGATTTTCCCGGGCGGAATTATGCCCGGATCGGCGGGGAATTGGCGACCGGGTCGGATGTTCTTTTTAGGGTCCGTTGCATAGCGAGCGGAAATCGATATCGGGAACAAGACGAGACCCGATTTCCCGCTACTATTTCAATGACACTTAATTTTCTCTACGAAAAAATGCGTCAAGCGAAATTAAACAGCATTAAAAAGGGCCGGTATCTTTTCTTGGTTTCCACGTGTCGTTTCACTACATATGTACCGTATATGGATTACAATGAATATACAAAGTATCTACTACTATTGTGATAATTCTCATAATGAGTACGCCCTAATCTTGGAAGTTAATAGAAAAGAGAATATTACATATTGGCGTATGAATTAAGTGCACGTGTTGCTCAAAGCCTTATCGTTGAAGAGGGCCCTTAGGGTGGCGTTTTCTGAGGGTTGGCTTGTAATTTCCGTAGTGCTCGTAGCCGTGACACTAACGCAAGTTACAAGAGATCTGTAAACTTGAGCAACGTCGGACGCAGTTACCTCAGACGGGTTGACCTTTAGGGTCAAATGTTCATTCCCTATTTTTAAAACCAAATTGAGGCGAACTAAACTTTACCTTTAGAGATTTTTTTTAGTAAACTCAATCAATGAACGTTTGCCAACATGCATTGGTGCAGTCCGCTTTACATCTCTCCCAGTTCGCATAGATCTTTTCCCAGCAGTGGAACTGTAACTTGTCACAGTGATAGTGAAGGCTGTATGCTTGATTATCTTGAGCGAAAGTTGCACACAAAGGTGAAATATAAAAAGTAAAATATGGGAACCATTTCATTAAACCTCTAATACTTCCTCGGCAACTTCGTAACTCAGTCTGAACGCACCCTAACGCGTACACTAACTTGGGACCAGAGTTATCGCTCAGTACGTGACTGTGATACATCAAACGTTACGATGAAGTATTTGCATTTTTTTATATCCTTAACAATTTTAACGACTATATTAAATACAAGGAGATTCTTTGTCGGTTTGTCTCAAACTGTGTCAATATCAACAATTATGGGTTAACAGAATAAAATTCATCAATTTTTATTAGACTGCTCTGGATATAAGTAGATTTGTTTTTTTAGGAAAACATAAACTTTTAATCCTTTTCAAAATAGTAAAAAAAGCGCAATTTTCACCGGAAATGCAAATTATAAATTTCTTTTTTTCCATTGGCAGCACAACTCGCAGTTTCCAAAGTAGTTTCAGTCTGGTACCACCATAAATGACGTTGTCAGAATCTTTGAGTAATATTACTACCAAAAACGGAGACTTAGTAAAAGCGAGTCCGTTACAAAGTCTTGCGGCTAGGGCGATCCCTCACGACTGTACGTGCCGCGATGCATCGCGATATGTTATAATTGGACGAGTCTATTTATAATATACATGTGCTTAACAAATACCGTATTCCGCAAACGTTATTGGTATATAAAAGGAGAAAACCGGATTCGATGTACGACAAATTACAATGAATCTCTCTTGCAGAGTGTTGCATACTTGATAAAGACTGTATCTGTATGTAATGTATTTTAAACAGATATAGCCTATCGTTTGGACTTCAGTTCCTCACAGGTGGCTTGGCTTGACAATGCTGGCATGTGCCTCTGACTAAAAGATTAAGTGCGGTTTATTAATTTAAATTTAAACCGCCGGTTTAACAGTTAGCGACTCTGACCACTGATGACGCTAGTCAATATATGGTCGAAAATATATTAATTTGAAATAAATATCGAACATAGACAATACATTTAGTTGATGTTGTTTTTGGTTATTATAAAACATTTGGTTATAAAAAAGTATTACAATAGATTGTTAAATCCACAGCGCTACTTTTGTACACTGAAACACAAAAGTGATTAAAAGTTGTACAAGGAATCCTGGTAAACATCGCCGACCCGGAAACGTACAATACAAAATTACGTAATACAATTCAGTTTACTTTATGTACAGTCGTGCTCTAAATAGCATTGATAATTTTCTATTTAAGGATCCCTCGATACTTTAACGACCACGCAGTGAATTAATAATACCTATAATTGATCTGTTTTATCGTATTGTGACATACATACTTGAAGCATGGAAAATTATTGCTCTTGACCATGTAGATAGGTATTCAGAAAATCATATCGAATGTGCTGTGGTGACAATTGCGTTGCTTTGGAGTTCGGATAATTTTTTTTTACATATTACCAACACGAATTAAGTCACAGGAGTGCAGGATAGTTAATTGTTCTATTTTCAAATCCTAATAAGTGTATAGGTAAAATTGTTGCGCGAAATCAAACGTAAAAATTGATTTAGCGGAGCGGCATTGTCGAATCTTGACTTAACTCGAAGTTGTAGGCGCAACTTGGTGAAATTCGAAACGCGGTCAAATATTTTTAGAAATAAAACATTGGATTTTCAAATCCCGAGACGGAACGAACGCAAACGACCCCGAAATTGCTGGCCGCATTCACCCAGACAAAAGCCCTAAAACACACCCCGCGAGCAAAAAGAAAAGCATTTCCATCCCATCCCCTCCTTCATTTAAATTTCCCGCCCCGGAGCGGGGGCGGCGACTGTGGGGGTGGCTTCCGCAGAACAGAGACGCGCCTTCGGAGCCGCTAGAAAAGAATGAGACGGCCGTATGTCCACCTGTTGCGTTTCGAGTCTCATATTTTCGCGGTGGCAACTTTTTCGTTTCTTACTGCGTTCCAAAGGATTTGAATGGCGTACGACGTGCATGCGTACTGGGGTTAGGCATTGTAAGATATTGACGCGCGGACCCTCGCGTCGCCGCGCGTTCGATTTTTAATGCCAGTCATTTGATCTTTTGAATAAAGATTCTCTGAAGAACCACCGCGCCTTTAGAAATATGGATCGACGATGCGTGTTCGTTTCGAAACAAAAGGCTAATAATAAGCTGTTTCGTTTACATTTGAAGCGCGTTTGTTTTGCTAAGTCTTATGATATTGTTGCTACTGTATATCCGTAGCACTTAACCTCCATACAATTTTTCGATTTTTGCATTTACACTACATAACGAAGTGTCTTTAGTGTTAAATTATTTAATTCACAACAGTTTAAACCAGTGTTGCAAGGGCTCAGTGGGCAATAAAAATATTATCTAATTAAGATATTAGTCACTGCAAATATTAAAAGGCAAAAAAAAGTTTTTACGCACTTCATATTAATGATGTAACTAATGCGTAAAAAGCCTTATTCATCGTGCTACGGCGTAGCGTATTTACGAATTAATTGAATAAGTGATCGTAGGCAATTCAAAATCAAATCATTGCAATGAAAACGTATGAATTTATATAAATGATGAAATGTAACAAATTTTTGTTTTTGGGTTTTTTATTTATAAGTCACTATCGTATCATATCCATGCTGGGTTTTTCGTCTAAATTGCCAGGGCGCAATATGCTGTTTTAACCGTATTTGCATTAGCATAAAAAAAGGAATTTTATGAACGAATTGTATCAGAACCGGTCAAGTAGACATGATTTATTTAACATTGCACCTCACAGTTTACACATACATCACCTGTACATTAAACAAAACTTTGGAAAACTTTGAATTGGGAAAGTATTACCATGAGAACACTGTATCAATTTGGCGTCTCGTTCTCGCAACCGTCTGAACACATAAAACGCTCCCTGTTACACGCGTTTGCGTCAAACGTCGCAATATTCGAAATTCAAATTTAAATTACGAATTCGGAACAAATTCTGTTTACATCGTTTAAGGTCGTTATCACTTGTTGGTGTATTTGTATGGTGTAAAATTTACATAGACATCTGAATTGTCTCGGCGAGCGTACGAATGAATGCAGGATGAAGACAGAAATAAAAACTGTTTGTGTTACCGTTTCCGGCGGGCAGCGCTCGAGCCCGCCCGAACACGTGGTGCGGTTATTACGAGGAAATAATCCAATAAAAATAGTATCTGGACGATTAAATTACGATGAGGATTCATCTCCGTTTATTAATATTGAAGCGTAAAATAAACACCTTAAGGTTATACATGTTTATTATGGACGTTACATATGGGCAGCGGTACGGCTGGTTTAACTTGGTCCCTGCCAGAGTGCCAGTGCAGGTTTGATCTGAGCTCGCTTTGCGATATTATTACTTTAAGGCGGTAAAGTTAAATGCTTTGAGCTTGAAATATATTCTTCAATCTGACCGTTCATTATCTGTCATGATACTTTCAGTTTCGTGGTAGCGAAGCAGCTCTCCGAAGTAACGCACTTCTCACGTCATAAATAAATAAAATAAAATAAGCCTTTATTTCTGTTTGTTATAACTATAAGTATTTACATCTTTATCAATTAAAGTAATTTATATATTTGTTTATCTACTATTGTTGACGATCTGTTTTAAGAGCACTATATACAGCTTGTCTCTCGACAAAGGCCTCCTCTGAAGATTTACATTTCTCTCTGTCTCCCGCTCTCCTCATCCATGCCTAGTGAGATAGCAAAATTTAATAATGTGAATCTGTCATCAAACAATTTTATACGTATATTCGAGTATAATATTAGAGGAACTTAAAAAAACAATTAATAATAATCAGAGCGTTTCGCTAATACAGTTAAAGTGGAGAACTTTCCAATGAACGTCAGTAATTAATGACACGAGGGCACTTACCATGGAGACGGGTAGAGGGTGCGCGCCGCCATTGGGGTAAGGGTAAGGCGCCATGAGGTAGCCCATGTTGAAGCTCGCAGCCGGATGCGGATCGAATTTACCTGCGAAAACACCAATCAGATAAATATCGTGTGCACTGATAACTTTCCATATCTCACTGATCTGCATTGCTTATAAGAAAATAGATAACGAAATATGCCTGATAATTAACAATCGTAACGGCATTGAACACAGGTATATTCTACTGTAATATAACTAACACACTTAAATATTGTAATTTACATGTGCTGTCTTTTTAGTGATTTAAAATCTTGTTTTTTTATGTGGAGGTCATAGGTTCGATTCCCATCAAGGACAAATGTTTGCGCGATGAGCACATATATTTGTTGCGTGTGTTCGTGTAACAAGAGCGTTTATATAAGTACTATATAATATGTATATATATGTGTATGAATGTCAACTGTCCTGTTACCAAACTAAAGTATTTAATTGGCTGATTTAGTCTTACATGGCCTTCCCTGGAATTGTCCCAATTATTGTTTATTACATTTTGTTGGATTTCATTCATTACAAGATCTCGGTATACATCAGCGCCATATCCTATCTGGCATATTATGTATCCCTAGCATGTTGTCTAGTGATCCTATTAAAGAATAACTGCATTCTAACTGAGTCTAGAAACATAAATTAGCCAACGTTCCACTTCCTTTCCATTGATAAAATAAAGATCTCCCGTAGTTTCAACTTTTATCGCATTCATTTAGAGACTTTACAAACTCTTTAAATCGAAGGAGCCGACTCAACCAATAAATCAGAAAGCCACTTAGGAACCAGTACAATGTTAAAGTACAGTCGGGCAAATAAAGGAATCGCACGGGGCGGGGCGCAGACGAGAAAATTATACCCGAAGAGCGCATTTACTCGTAATTGCGCGCGACTGTACAGTGCCTATTTAATGAAATGTGCGTTTTGTTGAATGTTTGGATTCCGGGCATTCTGTGTGTATTGAAGATTTTTATATAGAAAAACATTCAGTAACTTCGTTTCAAGTATCTTTGATAGGCGATTAGCGAACACATACAAAGTTAGTAAAATTTATTCACGTTTATTGATATTTTGACCAACTAATGTTTGGATATATTCAAATGAATATATTATATTGGAACAACTCGAATCACTGTTAAAACACGGAACAAGCTAGGCAGAGCTATAGGTACCATTAATAAACATAAAGAAAGCTAAGAAACACAAATTATATATTTCTAAATACACTTATAAAGATAAATTAACAATACGCTACAAACACTAGTGTTATTTACGCAAACATATGTATTGAATTGGAATCGAACCCACAACCTCCAGTCACTCGAATCACTAACCAACCAACAGACGAACGAAATGTAGCATTGTTTTATGTTAAATCTAGACAACTGTATTGCAGTTAGCCTTACATCGAGAAAGTTCTACAGTATTCCTATAAGTCTTAAAGAATTGCCTTCGATACTGAACGCCAAGAAACAATTGAAGCGTGAGGTAATAATAAATCATCTTAATAGACTTAACAATCTCGCAGCTCTGTACTTTCCCACTATCACCACACGGCCTTATTCTGATTACAATTTAATCTCGATTACACACTAGATTAAAGATCGATTTGATTAAGATAAGCGACAAATATTTTGTACGTGCGTCATGTCTGTCACGCATTCGGTTTCGATACACTCGAATTAAATCACCTGTCAAAGTTAATTACAATATTAATGTTGTAATGAGATCTTTTATGTGCGCCGTCGATCGAATTATATCAATTGAATTAATCACACGCACACGTTGATATTTGAAGTCTTAAAAATAAAACCGAACTAGAAGTATTATAAATTTATTCTGAGCTCGGCACAAACTTCAAACTGGATAATACATACCAATAATATTATTTTAATTGTAAGGTTTAAAACTACGAAAAAATGTATTAAAGCTGCTTTGCTACTGAAATTGAACGGGGGCTTATTTTATTACGTTAATCTTTATAGTTAGCGAGTTAACACGACGTAACATATTTTATTTATAAAGCACTACGCACTTAGTATTAAAAAACAAGAGATTACCAAGTTTGAGTTACTTAGCACAGATAAGACGGATAGGATTTATTATTTCTAGATCTAAAAAAATATATTTTTCACAACATGTAAAGACTGGCTTTATGTTCCTTATAGGCAACTCCGTAACGGCTAGACCTGTTTTGAGAGAACTCTCACTGACACACAGCCGAGGTCATAAGGAGCCTTATATTATTTGATAATAAATTATGTCATACCCAACTAGTACCTAATTATTAGTAGTCTCATTTTTTAGCCAAACATCATAATCCAATGCACACAAAGAGAATGTTCATCTCGTTTTAACATCGTTTATCGTAACATCAAGATCGCAGCGAGAATCCAGAATAGTTGCGCCTACGCGTTTTCAATTTGTCGGCAATTTGTACCGAGCGTGGAATTATTCTGATGAGTGCCCGCGACCCTACTAATGGCGTCTGCACTTTGTTTTTGACGTTATTAAAGAAGATTGCCCGACAGCGATAGAATTATCCGGTCGGGGTTCCGTTGTGGACGAACTGAGCCTAGTTGTTTTCAAAATGAAAAAGAAATCAGAGGTAACGTTCACACATACATAAATACATTCTATAACAGGGTTGCACAGACTGATTAAGACTAGGGGCCACTCGGGCAAATCATGAACTGATGGCGGGCCGGCCCCCGGCATTATAGGTAATTAAAGACAATAAAGAATTGATAATAATTTATTAAAATTGAATTCAAATGGC
>DWQT01003798.1:0-11999 GCA_018244895.1 Myscelus amystis hages | reverse complement strand
ACTCGTGTTCATACAGAGACATTCGATGTATACACCGAGAGTACGGTGTATAGTGTCGTAGTCTGAACCGGCCTTAAGAGAACATTCATTAACGTTGATGAACTTAGTGAAACAAAAGAACAATTTATGTAACAACGATTACTACGTATTATACGTACTATTGAGGTGAGTTCAAGGTAATTAGTTTATATGACGATTCAGCTGATTCCATAGGAAGTGTTAACATATAACACAGTAACGATATTTGTACGAGTGATACAGTGGTTGTTTCATAGTTCTAATAAGAAACTGACGCTTAATCAGTGTAAAGAGGCCGCGGAGAATGGCTGTAACAGTGCGGAAAACATTTTTCCCTTATCTCCGTATGCCGACTCGAAGTACCTCTTTTCCTCATGTTATCGCATGTCCGATAGTTGAACGCTTAGTGATATCTTTTCCTTGGAGAAAAGTAAGAAGTGATATTAGAAAACCTTCCTTTATTTTATATTAAGATCTTTGACCAGGATGAAGTTTTTACCTATAAGTATATAAATATATTTACATAGATACAAGATTGAGACCAATTATATAGTTTGCAAAGCAGCTACTTAAAAGAAATCTATCTAATAATAGTTTAATGATAAAAAAAATATATTTATACAATTAATTTAATTTAAACCTGAAATGTAAATTTCATAAAGAAAATCATAATATGCTCACAAAACCGTTGCAATATGGTGAAATCAATATGTTTTTAATATGCCTTTTTATATCTACCTAGTATCTTAAGTATCGTATACCATTTGTAAACAATACTTCATATATGGTTTGGTAGTACTTGACACCGTAGAACTAATGATGGCTATTTATACAGGGCATACTTTTTAATTAATGTATTGATATTAAAATTACATTCCCGGTAGCCATAATAAGCTCTCAGTTTGACACGTTGAGACAAAACAATGTATTGTTTATATATGGGGCACGAACTTTTGTTATTGGAAGAGTATTTCGTGTTGTTATAAATAATTTATTACAGAAGGATAAAATTACACAATTGTTAAATAATACGTATTATTATTTTGGGAGACTGCGTCGGCTGCGTCGGTACAATTTGTTTACATTTATCCATAATGATGCTACTGTTCAAGACGGTTGAGTGGAAGGGAAGTATGTATATACGAATAGATTTGTCATATTACATTTCTATAGCAATGTATTTTTTAAGGTCCAGGGTTTGTGTTCTGTGGGCGATGTAATTGATCGTTGACAAGTTACAAGGACAGGTACGTATAAAATCCCGTTCGGGTAACCCATATTTGAAATTTAACAAATGACGGATATTTCAGTAATATAAAGCGCCATAGAAATAGACCCACGCATCACGAAACACTTACAACATTGTAGTTTTCAGTGACGCATAAATAATTATTTACTGAAATAGAAAATAGCTGTCGTATGTCATTTTTATATCATAATATCTGTCAATGTTA
Organism: Myscelus amystis hages; assembly: GCA_018244895.1. Lineage (NCBI taxonomy): Eukaryota > Metazoa > Arthropoda > Insecta > Lepidoptera > Hesperiidae > Myscelus > Myscelus amystis. Next base: position 10,527 of record DWQT01003798.1, on the reverse strand, counting down.
AGCGCAGGAAATTTCAAGGTTTGCTTACAGTGAAACAAAATGTGGTGAAGGGAAATATCTTTGTATATCAAAATGCAACCGTGGTAGATTTTCTTAGTTTTTTTTGTAAAGATTGACAAGAAACTCTCGAGTAGAGCTGAGCGGTTTTTTTTAAATTTTATTCGCTCAATACTTATAATCAAGTTACATCTTGATTAGCCCAAGAAAATGCTCTCGCAGACCACATGACGTTAATATTGCTTTTAGAAAAAATAAACCTGAATAAATTTCGCTTATAACTTAGCTTAAAACTTATTTGCGGTCTAAAAAAAAATTACACAGGTATATGATAGTTTACGCTCTTGGTCAGCTGCGCGGTAAAGATTAAAATAAGCTGTGCTTGTTACTGGGGTGCTTTATGAAATACTCCGCCATAAAAGAAGTTTGGATATAAATCGGAGTTCCATTAGTGTTTTATCTTGATTGTGTTTGACTATTTAGTTCAAAACTTTTCATACTCATGTTAATACGAAAATCGTGGCAACATGAGCGTAAAATATTACAGGTAATTGGAAGGAGCGCAGGGTGGCCAAACAAGAAATTTATGAAATTAAAAGATCCGCCGGTTCACGCAATAGGTACTTTCTTTACATAATTTCTTGACCTTTCTGCAAGAATTTGTCAGGCGTAAAATTTTCAACAAATGCTTATTACAATGCTATTTACATTACATCGAATGAAATGTGCTGTTTTAGAAATACTTTATATGTTTTTGATAGACAATGCTTTTTTTAATGTTGGAGGTAATTTACAAATTAAAGGAATGAACAAGGAGTGTAAGAGCGATCAATAATACCTATATCAAAAGCCGAATAGTGGAAAGGTGTACATTTAATTTCTTATTCATTTATTTTTTTATAGATTTTACTTACAGGTAAGTATATACCAGGCCAGCCCAGTTACGTGGAAAAGCATATAGTTACCGTTGCATCTAAAGTTTCTAAAGAACATGGACTATAATAATAAATTCTATTTCCTGTAAATAAACGTTGTGTATCCATTGTGGTCGGAGCCGCGCATCGTAAAGAGTTAATTGGTGATAAAAGCGCGTAATTGGCGTCGGCTATCGAGCGCGCTAATGAAACCGAATTGCTATGTTACTGGCATACCTAACGATCTACACGATATCTCGATACTTTTGTACATAGCACTCCAATATAAAGGTTTATAGTTTATTGTGCATCTTTGCACGGATGGAAATTCTCTTGGCTCGTACAGATTTGAATCTTTAAATACCGTAGTGACGGCGATTTATTTCGCTATCCGTCACGTGACTTTCGCCACGAGCGAAAGATGTAGATTTTGGAGAGACAATTCGTCACGATGGATGTGAAAGGGAGACGTCTAATAAAGGAGCCTGTAAAAATATTTGACGAAGGCAGTTTGTCAGAACTGTCGCCTTACCAAGCCTTAGTTTCTGTCAATATAAATTATACATTATATTGTTTTATTATAAATTGTATCGAAAATACTTAATGTTGATTGTGGCAATATCGTTACGAATGCTTATTAAGGCTGTGTAGTCACGTCAATTAGGTCGAAAGCGTTCGTGACTTTTGACTTATGGCGGTCCTCTTCGATGCGTGGCCATTCCTACGATCCGTATCAGAAAGAATGGAATGGCCGAGCTATAAACGAGATTGGAACATGGCAGCGAATCGTACATAACGTGACGTTTAACCCATTCAATGATACGACATGCACAACCGGGACTTTTGGGTATAGAGAAATTGTAATTATTCATTGTTAGAACATTTTGTTTTAAATATTGCTATGATTTGCGTGTTTTTATCCATACCTGAAACAAAAGCGAGACAAAAGCAAAACAAGACAAAGGCAAGTTTCAAGGTAAAAGCGTACAGGCAAAAATGATACACCTAACCAGTGCTACACTTAGCTAGAAGTACATACAACTAAGGTGAGTTTGTAATCATACGCAAGCACATATGTATTGTAATTAAACAAAATTAAACCTTAAATTTCGTATGTAAGTCTTGCCGTGCTCTTTTTTGCGATGTATTTATTTTCCTGTGGTCTAAATCGTTTAATAAAAACATCATTTTAAAATTACGAATGTTGTAGTCTAAGAAAATGTAGTTTATTGGTTGTAGGGACATATTAGTGCAGGCTGCACCAAGCTTAGAATCAAATGGCCCTGTACAAAAAATCAAAAGGACGATTCAGGGGTAGAAAAATGCAAGGCAATTTTTAATCCTAATGAATTATTTAATAGGCGAGGATGAGGCTAGGTAGCCTACTACCTAGCGTCCATAACAAAGCTCACGTGTCTTACGGTCGTTAGGAAGCATTAAAAATTCTACAGGTTCTAATAGAAACGGTGCTAAGGCGGTGTAGTTTAGTATTACATGTAACGGAGTAGGGCGCGTAGGAGAATTAAATTTCAATTTGCACAAATCAACTGGGCAAACAAAGAAAGTGGCCCTATCTCACCGCCATTAGAATTCGAAAAAAACAAATTGTTTTTTATAGCACCGATAAGTAACTAATACTAGAATAGATTTGGAACTTTTTTAGATTTGGTATTACGTTTTAGGTTTGGATATTGTGGAATATTGAGAAATTTAAATAATTTTTCAACCATGTAAAAACTTGAAATATACGTATGCTTTAATTGGGTCAAAATACGAATTAAATAATTGTTCGCGCATTAGCCCTGAATTCAATTCCATATTCAGTCATAAGCACCCGTTATGTTTGCAAATAAATTGGAAAAAAGTGGCTGACGAATCAACAGTTATAAAGATGTTTAAAAACATATTTTCTGTAGTATTGTTACATAGGGATAAAATCATGCCTTAAATGTGGAAACGCCATTGAAAAGGCCATTACGTTATCGTCATCGAATGTGTGGGTGTATTTTTACAAAAGAGCTATTGCAGCCTTCAAATAATTTTTTTGTGACTATTTCAGAAAATCTTAGTAGCACTTCATGGGTTTTTTAGTGCATTTCTCTCTCTCTCTCTCTCTCTCTCTCTCTACAAGAAAGACGTAAAAGAAATCTCGAAACCGCCGATGTATTGGAAACTATTGCAGGGTTGAACATACATAGTTACCTAAATTTTTTGTTTTGTAAAAACAAAAAAGAACAACACGCGTAAGAACAAAGGATGAAACTAAAATCATAATAACATAAATTTCTAATTATATATGTTGATAAATATGTACTCATGTATAACAATTAAAATTGACTTACTTGTGGATATAATGAAAAAAAGAACTCTTACGATTATAATTAAGAGATAATGATCTCGGGAATACAGTAAGGAAACAAAATGCACTTAACCAATCGCGTGTTCAAATAGGTATTTAAATAAAGATTTACCCCTTTCAAGATAAACGAAGTTCACATTAAACTTCCTTTTCAAATAAACACCTTAGCACCACATTGCGGCTGTCGTGTGGACACTGCGCTATTACCCTTATCACATCAGTACTTCGTGCTTTCTGACTTGCCGTGAAGGAATTCGTGGGATTTATTTGAAATGACTGTTGTTAACTACGCATTCCACGTAAGGAAGCTAACAGTCTTACAGGTTTTTTGTCGCCTTTAAAATGCTATTTAATTTGCATACATTTGAACTTCGATGTAATAGTTATTGATTATAATGATTATATGAAAATCTTCGGTCGCAGATACGATAAATAAACATTCCCTTGCATAGATAAAGATAGGTACTGTCAAGTTGGAAAGTATTATAATTTTTTACGAACAAACATTATCAAGTGTTTTAAAATTATCGTTTCACGATATAAATGTCCTGACAGAACCGTTGATACCTATTCTACAAATTAAATATACATATATTGCATGATAAATTTATAATATCTAAAGATAAATATCATCAGATAACTTTCATTTCGGGCTGTTTGCAAACCGGTTTTTATCTATTAAATCGCTAAAACTGCATATAATACTTGACACTAAATGATAACATGTTTACGTGGTAGTAATTGTGTTTAATTTTGAAGCGTTGCACTTCAGCACTCAGCAGTAGCCACAATTTCGTAATCTCGAATAATCCTTTAGTGTTATCTGAGACTAAAGGATTGTGATGTGTAGAATAGATTAACATTTATTTGATAATCCTTTGTATATGTAGGCTAACAACCTTTTTATTCTGAATAAGATCGTTTTATCTCCAAGATATATTCTTATGCATAATGTATGTACTCGTATATAAACTAGGCAGGTGCAAGAAGTATGTTTTTTTCATTAGGATATTAAGCTAAGTAACAAGACTACCTGAACCGTTTTAGGACGTTTTTATGTGAAAAAAGCAGCAAATTGTTATTGCAGTGCCTTCTTTAAATAAACAGTGATTGTCTAATACATTTTGTACTTGACAAATAACTATTTTTGAACATAGTATGTTTGCTTTATATTTCCCAGTCATAATTGAACATGAAAAGAGGGATAAAACTATTTTTTGCAGCTTTTATGTCAGCCTAGGTGCTTTTTCAATTAAAATGGGAAAAATGCTGTACATGGTATCAATTCTTTATCAGTTTTATTGTATCCCGTATATGGTATCGGACACATCGCATGCCAAGCGTGTGAGGCCCTGATCCAGTTAGACTTATCCGATTAAGAATTAAATTTCCTTTCCGTGTTCTACTTCTGTTGGGAATCGTCAAATCTATTTTCGTCACAGAGTTAAACATTCCTATTGATACCTATACGAAAAGTAGATTGTTATGATTTTTTATTTAATTACAGGCATCACCAAATATGAATGTCATTGCATTTAATGGAAGTGTGCGTGATATTGATATTACTTATATAAAACTAATTCGTCAGGGATTGGTCGGAGTTAGGACTATGATAACATGATTTTTTATACTCGTGCAATGCAGGTGTATGTATATCAGAACAAAAGAAATACTTAAGAAGCGTTTAAAGCCTACCACCCCAGAAATACTTGGCAAATATAATTCTTACTCCTAATTATGTAAAGGTAACGACGAATTCGTTACGAAGGAATGAGTTCTTTCCACGGAGACCTAAAAAATAAGCATTTATTTCATACTTTATCTTATCACAATCATGAAGGAAAGGACCTTAATATTTATCATCGAATCAAAGTTAGGCCGAGTGGAAACGTAGGAAAAGCAGTTAATTAGGCGGCGGCGGTCACGCATGTCGCGCGGCCTATCTCACCGGCGAACATATTTTCTTCATTAACTTGTCCGCCTCCTATATTTTTTACGTCGCAGTAAAAAGCTTAAGGTCTTTTCATATTAGAATATTCGCGTGTGTGCCGGCGTAAATCACTGGATTGTCACTGTGGTCGACTTATAATTTTATTGTCGGAGGAAGGCGACACGACAGCGCGGCCGTCACGCGACGCGTCCGCCGGCCACACAGCCAACGGCTCCGCCGCTGCGACAACGTACGGATTCAGCTTTTATTGTCCCCGCTCTAATTATGGACTTATTTCCAACTAGATCTCACCTGAGATTGCCCGTCTAGACTTGCCATTGGGCGTTTTCTTTCGTGCGAGATTAATTGTATTTGCGGCAATATAAAGTAGATGATTATGTTTTTTGATGGTTTTCGCTTGAACACGTTCACGTCGACAGAGATTAGTAGTTGAACTTACCATAAGTATATTGCGGCGTTCATATAGCATCGGATGTACTGAGAACGTTTTTGCATGAAAAATTAAAGAGTAAGCCTCTCTGAGTCTAAATTAATGCTTTTCCAGAGTTACTTTCAGTTTTGGTTGTTTACATTAAAAGGGTTTGAAATGACATTCTAATTCCAAAAAAGGTTTCACTTACATATTTTACTATAGAATATTTTATATTAAGTACATAAACGTTTTATATGCTTCAAGTGCGGGTTAAAAGTAGGTTGTCCGTGCCCCACTCCGATGCGGGGGCTATTATGCGACAGGATGTCGAGCGGTCTACCTAATAGGTGTCATTATTGTGTCGTTCAGAAATTGCTTCACTATCGGACGAGTTATCACGGCGACTTTATAGGTCCAGATTACATGCTACCTTTTTATGCCGTCGATAGCAGCCGCAGGGGGCCCCGCCCCGCATTGTTCGTTAGGTACGTACTTTAATTGCTCGGAATAATTCTTGTATGTAGATTAATTTATAATTTGAAAGCTCATAAGATCGCTTTTAAGATGGTCCCGTTGTATGTTATAGATACCATCGGGTCATCGATTTTGTTAATTAAAGTAGTGCTATTTAACTAAGAAAATTACAATGATTTAAAATCGTCCCATGTGTATGGAGATTTTCTTGTCGTGAACGAAGATGTTTGATTTTGAACATTTACATACTGAGGCGTTAATTTATGCACTGCAGTGGTATTTTGTCTGTATTTTGAGCGTTGATTACCTCATTTTCTTGGATACTATGTCATATATAGATAAAAGAAGTTACTTCCTAGAATAACGTTCATCTCGTATCGAAATGTATACAAGTTACATTAATTTTAACAATTAATTAATTTTAAAGTCGAAACACAGCTTAAACTATACACAGTCTGCACTTTTGGTATTTGGTTGTACTTTGTCTTGGACAGACGCTGCGTTAAGTGGGTTTTTTACCCACTAAAGCCCGTGAAATTTTTCATCTGTGTTGGAAGAACCCGGGATCTTCAAACTGAACGCACCGGTGATACACAACGTTTACTGCATCGTCCAGAGAATTTATAATCATATATATATATATATATATATATATAAATATATATATATATATGTGTGTTTAAAATACATACTGGTATAAATAGTTTTTACATTATCCATACAATTTGATGTTACAATCTACGCGATATCACTGGAAAATACAATTTTATTTTAATAAGCAAAACTTGTAATAAAAATATAGATATGAGTACATTCTACTAAGAATAAATCAATATCACGACTTAGACGATTGACGATATTTACGGTTAAAATCATAAGCACATAAAAGTTTATATCAGTATAGGATTACATTATATAAATTTATAAATGTATTGTATTATTATATTCGTAAAATGTTATTATTATCGTATTTATTGCAAATTGTCAACTCATTATTGTGTATTGTACAGAAAATTTTCACTCAAAGCTGTAATTCGTACTGGAAAAGTCTTGACAGAATTTGTGTAAATATGAGTCATAAATACTTTTAAATACACAAGACTGGATTAAGCTGTGGATATATTAGATTGTTTTGTTATTTGTTATAAATGTAGCGAGTGTTCGTGAAAGAAGGTATAGTAATGACTAACACTGGGGTAGTTACAATTGGAATATGATCTGAATCTAATTGGATATATTGCAGGTTAAAAGAATTTCTAATGTGTTGCAAACATTTAGTAAAAAATTTTTTTGGAATGTAAGATGTTTTTTAAGCAATTCTAATATGATGAAGCTCAGATAAAGAATTAAATTAAAGTATAATTTACGATTTTCATATGTTTATATGTAATACTGTAATGTATAGTATTTCTGTATTTCTCTATAATACTATACTGTACATTTATAATTTCTACTAACATAATACCCAGGTGACGTATTTAGTAATTCTGTGTCCGTGTTAAGACCATTAGTTCATTTTAGGGGTAGATGATGTATCCAGATATGAGGGTCAAGTGTCCCCCCGGGGGGTGAAATATCCATAAAGGGGGGTAATTTCTGACCGCGCAGTCAGATCGAATATGAAGATAACACCCGCGGCGGAAAACAAGACAGCAATTTTATGTAGAATTCTGAACTCCTTAATTGACTTGAAGATAACTATCACGCAACATTAAATATTAGATTTTAATTATTTCGCTGGAAGGGTCGGCACTGATTGTTTGTTTTCCACTTGGAATATACAATATTTTTATTGGACCTTCGTGTATGTCAACGTTTGAAATATTTTTAACAGACGTATTGGAAATAATCATTATCATTTCCCATACGACAATTTTAATCTATAATTACAGAGAATTCACTCGTGATTTGGTAAATTGTCTCTCTTATACTATCGCAACTATATGTAGAGACATTTAAAGACAGAGACAGAGAGACATTTTAAAAAGTTCCATACGCCGGTTTAACATTCAAAAATAGTTTAATTAATACACTTTTTATAGACAGTCGTAATTATTGATATATCAATATCAATGAAACTTTTGATCACTGAACGTTGAGCTGACATAACCAACTTTTGCTTACTTGTTAGATTTTGTAATTTTGTTAGAATGTATTTAGTTTCTAACACAAGCGTTTTCTTCGGGCTGCATACATTTATTGTTAATATTATGAAACTAGTGATTCCGCGAGGGTGTGACATCGGCGCGGTCCGGTGTAAACGCAACCCCTTACAAGAAAGTGTCGACAATAACACGAGTATAAGAGGGTTGCTTTTATGGCATTCACCAGATGGCGTGTGTCATTGAGTGCACCCATATTTTCACCATTTTTCCTGACCCCCACATCTTCTGTATTACTCCATTCTGTCTGCTCAGTAGACGGTTAGAGGGCGTGAATAGAGGTCTTATTAGATTGGTGACTTCAATGAAGGTTAGATGTCAAACGAATATGGCACGTTATATTGCGCTGTCGATAAATCCGTAGCTAGTAATAGATGTCTGGATATAACGATATCACATAATGTTATCGCCAACTATTCATGAAATAAATAGTTTCTCGCAATCGAAAAAAAATACATCCTTTGAAACCGTTGTATAAAATAATATTAATGCTTCTATATAACAAAGTACTCGTAAATGTTATTTAAATTATAATATAAAATGCACCACTTATAAGATTCGAGGTAGGTAGTAAATAACTCATTTAATGGCGGGGAAAATCTTTGTGTAGTTGTATTTAAGCATTTTATTGCACGTCCTATCGAAGGTGCTACGAGACGTTGACATATCCCAAATAATTTTCAAACTGGAACATTAGGAAAGTACCGCTGTCTGTTGAAAACGATTAAATGTAGACAGTGGGAACTACTGTCTCTAAATTGGTGCACTACACCATAGTACGTTTAATGGGTTTCTAACAATCGTAGAGGCTCTACGATTGCATGCGCCTCTACACTGGCCGAATAATTTACCTAATGACAGCGCTCACTTAACATTTCTATCGTTCTGGCTTCCTTCAATTTCGAAAATGCCTCGTTTGTTGGCTGTTTCATTACATGTTTTCGTGAAGCCACGTCTAATTGGAATTTATTTTATTTAACTACATGCAGTTACAATTTTACTATTATTGTGTTTGAAAATATAGTCGGTCCTTAAGCATGATGAATGAAAGTTTTTAATATATATCGTGATTTCAAGGCGTCTTATCTTCGAATACCTTCTAATTCTACCCTCGAAGTTGAATCTATATATCGCGATAACTATTTACTCATGGTATCACCATAATACTCCCATCGGTAGTACATAATATGTAGGTTGCGAATTGTATCCCATTAAAAACTTTGACAAGCTTTAGAAATAATAGCATTAGTAGTTAGTAGCAGTAATTGACCAAGGGTGGTCAATATGCCGCGGGCTTCGAGTTTTGTATTACATCTTGTATATTTTGTTATCATTAAGTCTACAGGCTAGACTACGTTATCAAGAGGATCTCTGATAGAAATGTCTTACAGAAACAAAAGAAGTCACTTTGTAGGGTCGATATTATTTCGATTAGTAGTTTTTTGAAAATTCCAGAATAAATAGAAATATAAAGGCATGCACCTGAGAATTAAGTATATTCGAATATTGTAGATTTTCTCTTTGCATACAATTATACTTTATCCGAATAATTTTCCTAATGACAGTCGCCGCTAACAATGTTATTGTGTTTTGTGTTTCCTTCAATTCGAAAATAAAACAGTAAGTTTTCCTTTATTATCATTATGTTAAATATATAGAAACGTAATGTAATGTTATGTTAAATAGATAGAAATGTTATCACTGTTTCATTTAACTATTAATAATCTCTTTATTAACGCATACTTATTTCACAAATGTTATCTCACCATGCGATATTGTTGTTTAAAATAACAAATTTAAATAAAACTGATCTACATACCTACATACATGTGTATGTATGATGTTTTCAGTAAGCAGTCTCATGTCACTGGACAATGCATTATGTCTATAACGTACTTAACTGAAAACGTAACGGTAGTTAAAATCCAACTTCCTCGGCGAACGAAGCGGACATTCGTTATCACGCAAGATTTTTCCAAGTTTCGCAATAAGCGTGACATTATAAACAATGGCCCGGACGGCGTAACGGTTCAGCTCAGCTAATTAAACAATAAATATCCCCCCGGCTAACGAATATTATATTCAAAGTCGCCAAGCTTTGGAATCGCATCACTCTCTTGTAATGTGTCAACGAAGCACGGCTATTCTCAAGTACCGAACGCGCGACGACTGAACTTAAATACCATTTCAATGGACACGGTTATTCGTTCCTTTTTATTTTCCAGTATTTGTAATAGATATAAAACATAGAAATGATA